>CAIGQZ010001198.1:1564747-1576916 GCA_903798205.1 Danio tinwini | reverse complement strand
TATATATATATATATATATTTGCATAAATATATATTTTGTATCATATATATATTTTATATATAACTAGAAATAAACATTTTCTCAAATATATGCATGCAGTTGTTTATTTATATATGCCTAATATATATATACACAGTACACACATATGTCAAAACAAACATTTATTTTGGATGTGATTAATCCATTATTTTTTGCCCAGCGCCAGTAATTAATAATGAATTACTTTTTGCAGTAACTAACCCAACACCAATTAAAGTTCATTTTATGTGAATACATTATCATAATATGCTAAAACTCAAACGTGTACCTTTGCGTCTCTGGGGGGAGAGTGGTGTGAGGTCAATGGAGGGCAGTGGTCTGTAGAAGGGCTGAATGGCTGGCAAAGGGATATCAGGAAGTGTGGGAACCACATCCACAACCTGAGGAAACATTTTGTAGAAATCAACCCTTCAGCACATTGCACAAAAGCTGATTCCCCATCACCCCGCCAGAAAAACAAGTTGAGCCGTACCTTCTTGCGTTTCTCTGGAACAGCAGGAGTGGTCACTGAGGATGAGGATGGCTTTGAGCGTTTGCTGCTGGTCCCGTTGGCTTTGCTGGACTTGGAAGAGGAAGCAGAAGGAAGCGGGGCAGGGGGCTGAGGGGGTCGCGAGGGCTGCTTTTTCTTTTTGGGTGGAGTGGGAGCGTCATATGTGAGAAAGGATTCGAAAGACATGGTCGGAGCCTCATATGGCTCTTCATCCTCATCCACCCGCTCTGGAACTTCCCTCCTCTCTCTTGATTTTCCTTTAAGACAAAAGCAGATTCAAATTTCATTTTAGCAGGTACACTTAATTAATATTTATATTATGATAAAAAATACATTTATTTATTTCATATAAATGCATTTCTTCTAACATCTGTATTTTAAATATATATACATTTATACAAATAATTTGTCTATTTATGCATATACAAGCTTTTTTAAGCAATGTTTCTTAAGTATCAAATCAGCATTTTAAATTAATTTCCGAAGGATCACTGAAAAAATTGCTTTATGATGCTGAAAATTCCAATAGTATCTGGATGCAGCCTTTATGATGCAAGCTGAGATTGCATTTCTGCAATCTGTCAGACACAATGCACTCAATGGAGTGAGTGATGTCACTGTGACGGGTAGGGTTAGGGCTGGGGTTAGGTGAGCGCATTGAAAAGCATTGGATGCAGCTCAGATTGCACTTCAGATTTGACAACACTTGAAAATACAATTTGTAAATATATTCAAATAGAAAATAGTCATTTTAAAAGTAGTGTAACAGATTGCAGCAGTAAAATCGCCATGCATTCTCTCCAAAAATTAAACCATATTATTAATGTGGATGGACATTATGTGGTAACTTGTAAACATTTAAAGACAATAGTGAGCTCGGAGGTAGTTAACAGATTGTATTTACTTGTTCACCAGTTGCCAGTATAGATTTATTTTAACACAATTCAATTTATAAAAAAGAGAGTGGAATTTGTGAATCCCCCATCATGCTGTACAAATACAATTCTACCAATCAGAGAATTGCAGTACTCAAAGTGCACCAAAAGTGATCTTTAACTCCGCCCACTCCTATTAAGCAACACAATTAGCATTGTGATTTACATCATAGCTCATTGATCTGATTCATGGCTTATAAAGCTAAAACACTTTTTATGCACCGTAACACAGCATTAATGCACTGTACTTGTTTTAACAAGTGTAGCTTTGGTCTGAAAAAATAAATGCATTACAGCAACTTCCTCTTCGATGCACAAATATATCAACCACAACAAAAAAATTTGACAGAACTTTATGGAAGATGTAAATGTTGAATAAAAGATGTGTAATAAGGATTTTGTTCTAAACAATAAATAATTAAATAATTTCTGCCATAATTAAAGAATTTGTCTCCCACTAAAAAAGCATAACAATCCTGTCAAGCATATTTAGAACAACACTTATTTAATAGCACTGTACTGCAAAAACATAAATAATATAATATAAACATATACACTACCGATAAAAAGTTTGGAGTCCGTTTTTTTTATATTAATTTTAATTTAATAATTTATTGTATGTAGTTTCAAATTAAATTATTACGCCAGTCACTAGACCTTTTCATACAGACCTTGTGCACGTGAAGTGCAGGAGTGCTCTGGTGAGCGTCAGAACACACATTGTGTACATCTCGACATGCAAAACTGTTCCTCCATGTTTTCAGTGAAGTTTTTCACAATACTTATCCATCCAAAGAATTTGTAAAGTAGTCAAATGTGTCAACATTTAGCTGTGGTTCACACAAATGCCTTTGAATGTCTCTGGGACAAATCATTAACAAAAGTCTGCCCCCTTCTATGTGTACAAATACAAGCGCAGACGTTTAGAGCTCATTTCTGGTTAATGGTGTCAGAATTCACTGGTATTTTGGAATGGATGTGTGAATAGTCTTTTCTGTAAAAATTCAGGAACGTCCTCACCTGTGTGAACAACATGTTTTTACTTTACCGGTAAAGTCGTTATGGTAATTTTCAGGAAATTTACAGGTATCACTGTGTGAAAAAGACTATTATTGCTTTTATTACTATTATCATTAACAATTATAGTAATAATTAATATTAAAGTGATTTCTGAAGGATTGTGTGACCCTGAAGACTGGAGTTATGTAGCTGAAATTTCATCTTTAAAATTCTTAAATTAAATTATAAACTACTTTTGAACAGTTATTTGTTTAGTGCAATAACATTTCAAAATTTCACTATGTACTGTACTGTACACTTGTACTGTAATTTTGATTAAATAAGCCCCAATCCCAATTCTACCCCTTAGCCCTTCCACTTAAAAACTGTGGACTACAGTGCACGCAACAGTAATGCGTTTGTAAGGGACATTTTTACCCGAGAGCTTTTCACATCTGGAAATGGTGAAATCCGGATTTGCTTTTTAAAAAGACACAGTTGCAGTTTGTGTTGATTGTCTAGTCGCTACAGATTTGGTAAGTGTGTGAGATCGGTGCCCTTTGTTTATTCATTCAGATGGCAAAGTTACTTCGTATCGTCAGTAGTGCTCTTTCAGTTTTTAAAGACAGACTCTAGTCAAAATTATTTAGTTACTAAGTTTACAGTATGTTAATATCACCGAAAGATCCGCTGTAAATGCTGCTCTCCGAATGTAAACATGTAAACACCGCAATCAAACTATTACCATCGTGTAGGATTTTACTGCATTTTGTGACAGGATAGTCTATTAGGCATGGGCCAGTATAAGATTCTGACGGTATAACCTTGGATAAAAATATCACGGTATTGTGATTACTGCTCTAAAATATATTCTTTTTTTAATGTCTGTGTAAAAAACTAAAAGTTTTATTCCCCTTTGAACACAATATATTTTATTTTGAGAAACATTTATAATATTTTGGAGCAGTAAATGTGCCAGGCTAAATTATGAAAATGATTCATTGACGTCTGCTGTCTTCATTAGTTTCAAAAACACAGATTTACAATTTAAAATTGGATATCTTTTCTGCTGGAGATGCTGTTGTTAAAAAAAAGTAAATAAAAAAAATCTTACACATACCTTAGGAACGGTATTAGAGAACATTTTCGTGGTATGAAAACCTTGACATTTTCAAACCGCGGTATACCTTGAAAACGGTTATCGTCCCATGCCTATAGTCTATACACACAGGGCTTACCTACCGAGTGCCTCTAAGTTACCGAGAAATGCTGAGGATTTTTTTTCTCCCATTTGCCATGCGGTATCAAACACTCCATTAAAACTCCACTCTCCAGCAGTTCCTTACATACAATATCTTGTTTGTCACAGGGGGCATGCAGGAAATGTTCCTGAATGAAAGTGAAAGTGCCAAACTGCAGTTAAAGTCGACAAATTTTAAATTTGGCAAATAATTCGATTACTGATGTCCATGTAAACACAGTCACTGTCTTTCTCCCCTGCTTCTGTGTGTTTGATTTGCCTTTGTGAAAATCAGCACATGCCCAAATGGAAACTCCTGTTTTTGCGAAACCTTCCCTCTTTCCCTCCCCCGACACTCCCACATAAACAGAGTTGGACAAACCCACTTTTTCCAAACTAGAGGTGTGAAAACCTTTAAGGCGGTACTCATGTCTCATCACAAAGGGGCATACAAAACTGCCATTTAGCCTACAAACCTTGCACAACCTACACTTTTATCTGTGATCTCTCTCTTTTGGTAGTACCCAATCTAAACGTGAGATTTTGGAAACCAGATCCAAATTTAGCGAGAATGGTCGGGTAGAAAACGGTGCGGGTCGGGCAGCGGGTGAACAAAGGCTGAATATACAGCGGGAGCGGTCATGTGCGGAATAAACTTGGCGGGAGTGGGACAAAAAACTTTGTCCCGCGTAGATCTCTACACTAAAGCAACTTCCTTGTGTCTTCAATACACAAATGTCATGTCAACCACAACAACAAGAGAAAGAAAATCATTAAAGCATTCTCACCATCACTTCCCCCTTTCTTCTCCCTCTTGCTCTCATGTGAGCTTAAATGCCGATCATGTTTAGATCTGTGACTCGTCCCGCTCTGTTGTTCCCCGGCTGCTCGGTTAGTCCTCTCCTCGCCCCTGGGCCTCTGTTTCCGTCTCTCCTGATCCCGCAGGTCCTGGGAATTGTGCTCTCTGACTGGCTCTTTGTGTGGCTTGCTGTGCCGAATGTCATTTGGTGGAGGACTGGGCTCCGGCTCGTCCTCTGGAGGGCTTTCATATTCATCAGACTGATACTGAGGAGCACTGCTGTGTCTATACTGTGGAGGGGACGGCGAGTAGCCATGTCGGTAGCCTATTTCTTCATGTTGTTCCTCCTCCATAAGTTGACGCTCCTCTGGAGAGCATTCCCGGACCCGTCTGTGCCCTGCAGACTCACTGATGCGTGAGTGGGAACGTCCATCTTTTACACTTGGTCTTTTGATGAAGATGAAACACATATACATTTATTCATCACTTATATTACAGGATAATACCACAAATTGAGCATCACAAGTCAGAATTATTAGCCCTCTTGAATTATTAGCCCCCATTTATATATATTTTTTCCCAACACATTTCTAAACATAATAGTATTAATGACTCATTTCTAATAACTGTTTTCTTTGGTCTTTGCCAGAATGACAGCACATAATATTTTACTAGGTATTTTTCAAGATACTACACTACCTGACAAAAGTCTTGTCGTTGATTCCAGTTGTAAGAGCAACAAATAATAACTTGATTTCTAATTGATCATTTGGAAAAGTGGCAGAAGGTAGATTTTTCCTGATGAATCATCTGTTGAACTGCATCCCAATCATCACAAATTCTGCAGAAGACCTACTGGAACCAGCATGGACCCAAGATTCTCACAAAAATCAGTCAAGTTTGGAGAAGTAAAAAAAATCATGGTTTAGTGTTACATTCAGTATGGGGGTGTGCGAGAGATCTGCAGAGTGGATAACAACATCAACAGCCTGAGGTATCAAGACATTTGTGCTGCCCATTACATTACAAACCACAGGAGATGGCAAAATTCTTTAGCAGGATAGTGCTGCTCCCTTATACTTCAGCCTCCACATCAAAGCTCCTGAAAGCAAAGAAGGTCAAGGTGCTCCAGGATTGGCCAGCCCAGTCATCAGATACCAACATTATTAAGTACATCTGGGGCAAGATGGAGGCATTGAAGATGAATTCAAAGTATGTTGATAAACTCTCTGAGTCCTGCAAGAACGCTTTCCTTACCATTCCAGATAACTTTATTAATAAGTTACTTGAGTCATTGCAGAGATGTATGGGCACAGTCCTTCCATACTTTATTTTGGTAGAATAAACTTAATCTAGAGGCCTTTGCCTCTTCTGATACCAAATGATCAACTAGAAGTCAAGTTATTATTTGTTGTTCCTAAAACTTGGACAAGACAACAAAAGTGCAATTAAGGCAGCTAATAATATTGACCTTAAAATATTAAAAAAAATAAAAATAAAAAGGCTTTTATTGCAGCCAAAATAAAACAAACAAGACTTTCTCCAGAAATTTCTTATCCTCCAAAACCCGTGAGGTTGGTACTGGTACAAAACTCGAAAGTTCTGACAAGCCTAAGTTCTATAGCACTTTATATAAAGTAGATTGTGCCAAAGCAGCTTAACATAGATAAAGAAAAGAAAAATCCATAAAAACATTTTATATTGTAAAACATTTCAGCAAGTCAGGCAGTCAGGAGAGTAGTGTAGAATACACTGGTGTAGTTCTAGTTAAATAAACACTGATTTAGTTCAGTTCAGTATAAATGTCACTGTTGAAGTTTAGTTCAGTTTAATGGTATTTTAAAGAAAACAGACATTTCAGTTTTCAAATCTTTACTTAGACATTGAGCAACACATGATTTGCCAAAAATATGTGAATTCAAGCATTTATTTTACATCTATGTAGAGGGAAAAAAAATTAAATAAATAAATAAATCACACTATTCCTATTAGGGTTGGACAATGTCGACCAATTTATAATTGCGACAACAAACTTGGTTGGTAAAACCAACAGGAGCACAACCAACAGGAACCAACCAACAGTATCTGAGGTTTTCACTAAAATTACTAAGTACAAGCATGAAAGCGAAAGATTGAAGCAGTGTACTGATGTTGTGACATGTTACCTGATAGATTCAAAAGGCAGAAGAGTTGTTAGATAGAGACAAGATTAATTAAATATAACCTTTAATAACACGATCCAGCTGATAAGCTGTCCGATGTGCACTGCTCTCTGGAGCTTAGACGAGACCATGACAGTGTATGTGTGGCTGTGTGTGTGTGTGGTCACATGATGCGTGTAGTGTGGACGGAGGTCTGTTCAGAAATGCCAGCGTGGATGTGGATCATTTTTGTTTTAAAATGCTATTTTAAAACTAAGACTTATTAGTGTAAACGGGGGCTAATGTGTATTTTTCGTGAGCGGGTTTGAGACGGGGGTAGGGCGGAGGATCAGCGATGCCGGCTCAGCATTATGATGCCTATCAGCTATCTGCAATGGCATCGTCTATCGACCCAACCCTAATTCCTATTATCTAAAAATGTAAATTAAAATAAAATTAACACATAACATATCACTCCAGAAGGCTAACCTGTCTGCAGATTTCTCTGGCACCAGCTTTTTCCACTTTGCCACAAGGTTCTTCGCTGCCTCACCAGCATATTCATGTTTGCGTAGAGAATTCACAGTTTTTCCAATGCCCGTTTCCTGCAAGAATCAGAGGGAGAAAAAAAACAAATATACTAAAAAAAGATGGAGAAGCAGGTGCACTTAACAACCATTAGACAAAACCCAAGAGTAATGGTTTTCAACTTTACAATGATGTTTTGGTCTTACCACCAGTATGTCTACTGTCATAGGAAGCTCCCCCAGCCTCTTCAGAGTTTTCAGAAGCTAGACAGAAGATGAAAGATAGATGATGTGTAATAAAAATATGTGTAATATAAGGTGTGATAGAGGAATTAATTAGAATTATTGTCATAACAATAATTAAAATAAAATTTTTGCAATGACTAAAGACAATAAAATAGAGTAACAATCCTGTCGAGCATATTTAGAACAAGAATCATTTAATGGCATTAACGGATGACCTTTTAAAAGGATCACTGTGGAAACCCAAAATAATAATCAGTTACCATTTTAAATCTTTATAATTTGCCAAGATACTTCCTAGTAATCCACTAGGTTTCACCCATTTGTCAACAAAGTTTTAAATCAGGTAAAAATGTAGTAAAACATTGCACATGATCACTGACTTTATTTATTTACAAATTTCTAAGTATAGGTCAGTATGCTGTAGGCAAGGAACATTAACCGTTTTCAAGGTATACCGCGGTTTGGAAAAGTCAAGGTGTTAAAACCGGCAAAATTTTCTGTAATACTGATCCTAAGGTATGTGTAAGAATTTTTTATTTACAGTATCTCAAGCAGAAAAGATATCCAAAGATAACGTTTTAAATTGTAAGAAGACAGCAGAAGTCAATGATTCATTTTCATTATTTGGCCTGACATTTATTGGTCCAAATTATTTTAAATCTTTCAAAAAAATGAAATATATGTTGTATTTTATATTGTGTTCAAAGGGGGAAAAATGTGTTATTTTTTTACCCAGACATTTAAAAAGAATATATTTAGGAGCAGTAATCCCAATACCGTGAAACCGTGATATTTTTATCCAAGGTTATCATACCGTCAGAATCTTATACCAGCCCATGCCTAGTATGCTGTTTAATGTGTAAATAAATCTGTTATGCTGAAAGGCTATAGAACATTATTTTACAAATTTATTGAAGGTAATCGAAAGATTGAAAAAAAAAATATATATATATATATATATATATGTGTACATATATTGGAGAAGCCACAATTCTCAATACAATATTAAACCGTTCGGTACGACATCCACGGTTCAAAACGCACTTGTGAATTGTGGTTTTACATTTAAATAATTTATGTGCGTTTTATTTAGAGTAAATATTCAAAGACTATGCTCTAAAGTTAGGGGGCGCTCCACCATCATTCCACACTTTAACATGGCGAACGGCAGTGAAGTGAGGCAGCAATACGAGGAAGCGCCGGCGTCTTTCAAATCCGCAGTGTCGGGACATTTCGGTTACACGTATAGACTAATCGAATGGAAACACTTCCAACATCACCCAGCAATATCACTGTCTGAAGGCAAAATAGCAAAGAAGGTAATCAAGTCCTTCATAAAACAACAATCCCTCGCTGAATCCTTCCAGCTAACATACGCAACTGGTTCCGAAAGACACATAAAAATAACAAAGGCAGTGTTAAGTTTAATTAAGATGGTTTATTTATATTTATTGAAGTACAAATATGTTTACTTGAAATGGTCAATTTGTTTATTAACTTCACATGCATGTTTATTTTTTAAAATGTAGGAATTTATGTGTTTCCCAGTTTGTACATGGGCTGCAGCAGCTGTGAGATTTCAGTAGGCATGGGCCGGTATAAGATTCTGACGGTATGATAACCTTGGATATAAATAGTTTCACGGTTTTGAGATTACTGCTCTAAAATATATTATTTTTAAATGTCTGGGTAAAAAACAAAACCCTCTTTCCCCTTTGAACACATTTTATTTTAATTTGGGAAACATTTATAATATTCTGGAACAGTAAACATGTCTGGCTTAATAATTCAAATGAATTATTGACTTCTGCTGTCCTCATTTGTTTCAAAAACACTGGTTGTTTTTACAATTTAAAAATGGCACCTTTGGATATTTTATTCTGCTGGAGATACTGTTGTCCTAAAAAAAATTTTTTTTAATGTAAATGAAAAATCTTATTCATACCTTAGAAACGGTATTACAGAAAATTTTGACGGTTTTAAAGCCTTGACTTTTCCAAAGCGTGGTATACCTTGAACACGGTTATCGTCCCATGCCTAGATTTCAGTGTTAATTTTTTTTATTATACAATACACTAAGAACTAGTGTACCTTTCTTGTCTTTGAAGTAAAATAAAGGAATATTGCAACAAATCGTTTTTATTTTTTCTCTTTCTTACTGTTCCTATTGCCTAAGAATAGAATAACAAAGAAAAAACACTTGTGTTAAGCCATCAGAATCGAACCGAAAACCGAGGTATGTATTGAACCGTAAGCTAACTGTATTGTTGCATCCCTAATATATATATACATATATATATACATATACATATAGCTTTATTGACAGTAAAAAGTCTGATACATTTACCCATAACTCAATTGGCAAATCATAAAAACAACGACAACTCTTACTACCCAAATTGATAATCTACAATGTATTAATCACATATAATGCTAAAATTACGATCAAATTAATGTTTAATAGTGATGCAAGGAAAAAGATGATACACAAAACAGCCATATAAACATAACACACAAATTAAATGCACAAAAACACAGTCAATTACAAATAAAAAAAAAATACTAGCATCGGATTACCCAGGACGATATTTACTCATTTCAATGAATGGCATGGAACATGTCCAAAACATGGTATTTTGTTGTACACAAACACAATAAAACCTCTAAAGTTATTAGCTAGCTGTAAATCATCCAGGACTCACTTTTGATGGCAGAATTACCCAAACAAACATTTAAGTGCACTTAGAAAAGTGTCGTCGTGGCCTACAGAGAAACAAGGGGGTGCATCGACCTGAAGTGTGGGCAGTTTCCAACAACCAGTTGAGCTGCCTATCTAGACAAAATTCTGAGGCATATAAAGCATTCTAACACCCAACAATACCCTCTACTTAGCCAGCTCACGAGATTTTGAAACACGACCCATGTACTACAAAAAATAGATCGTATTTTATAGAGTATCATGCACTCACGGCCTGTCTACATCTGTCACTGATATCCTATTAAATCGCTGTGTTGTCATTTCTAATAACTGAACACTAGCTTCTGAGAGAGTGCCTGATTTCGCAGCGGGATTCATCGACTGATTCGAGGAATATTTGTCGAAAACTGTACGTTTTAGATTGAGCTACCCAACCGATCAACCATTTCACGGTCTGCTGCGGTTGTAATTGTTATCTGTGGGATTTGTGGATAGGAAACGGAGCACGATTTTCATGCTAACGTTAGACATTAGCATGCGTAGAACACAGTCATACGTGGTGCGAGGGGGTCGACGCTAATCGCTAGCTTCGTCTAAAAGACTAGCTTTCTTACCTTGCGAGGCTCTTGATTGTCTCCGAGCCTTAACTGCAACTTCTCGACTGCTTCCAGTATCTCCTCCGCCATGTTTACAGCTGGTACATGTTGCCCGGAAGCCGCAGCAGCAGCGGTGGGGGCCTGCTGTTGTTTCAGTCTACTGCGAACTTCCGCCACTCCAAATGGACACTCCGGAAGAACGTCATGCTACTGTCATAAAGTCATCCTGATGAGGTCAATATATATTTACATACATAAACAGAAATTTGCTAAATCATCTCCCACATTAACAGTTTTTTGTATTGAGTTTGACTTCTTTATTTCTACTGGGAAATTGTTGAAAAGCAAAAAAATCTGAGATATGCATCAATTATTATGACACTTTTTTTTATTCCCGTGTCAACTCTTAAAATCATTGGATGTAGAAATGCTGTACACTACACTTTGTGTAATTAATTTATTTTAATTTATTTATTTTTGTTTTTTTTTACTATTGTTATTTTTATGTTTTATATTTTAGATTGTATTGTATGTTTGTTCCTGATGGTTATGCAATAAAAAAAAGAAAAAAGATGAGGTCAATATATGTATTATTTAGCTTTATACGTTCTCATTTTCCTTGCTCAATTTGACACTCTTGTTTTCCTCTCTAATGCACAAGAAAAGTGCTATATTTTTAATGCACAAATTTCATGTTGATTCCCTTTGTTTTGGGCTATTGATGATGTCATAGCGTAATTCATGCAACATATTTAATCTCTTAAACTTAATAATAATAAGAATATACATTTTTTAAGCTTTTCCAGTGATGGGTTGTGATGGGTAAAACATATGCTGGATAAGTTGGCGGTTCATTCCGCTGTGGCGACCCCAAATTTAAGCTGGATTTATACTTTTGCCTGGTGATCGTGCACCTCCACTGACTGCACGCGCACCTCGAGAAACAGAAGAGGCTTTTACACTTGCCGCATTTGCCGTTGTGATATTCTTTAAATCGAGAAGTCAGACAGATAAACTTTCATTCGTTCATTTACTTTTCGGCTTAGTCCCTTTATTAATCCGGGGTCGCCACAGCGGAATGAACCGCCAACTTATCCAGCACGTTTTTACACAGCGGCATCCGGCCGCTACTTCCAGCCGCAACCCATCTGTGGGAAACATCCACACACACTCATACACTACGGACAATTTAGCCTACCCAATTCACCTATATCGCATGTCTTTGGACTGTGTGGGAAACCGAAGCACCCGGAGAAAACCCACGCGAACGCCAACTGACCCAGCCGAGCAGGCACGTGCACACATAGGGCTCAACCTGTGCAGTGTACATGCCCTTTTGAGTCTGGGATATAAAGTGCCCTTACAAAATGAAAGTAAGTGCCCCACCCTTCCCCTCTCATTACCTGATCGCCTTCCTTTAGGTTTCATTTGAAACCTACCCACCCCCCCCACACACAC
>CAIGQZ010001198.1:1528219-1544209 GCA_903798205.1 Danio tinwini | reverse complement strand
TGGTAGTTCGAGCCTATACAGCTTGGAGTAAGACAACATGCATAAAGTGGATGATGTGGTCAAAATACCCATTTGCCTAATAATTCTGCACTCCCTGTAGTATTATTATATATATATATATATATATATAAGCTGTTCATGCATGCATATGAACTGAGCGTATACATGCAATATTTACATTTTAAAAAGTACACCATTTAAATAAATTAAAAACTCATCAAAATAATGAGGTCAAATTAAAATGAGCACTCAAACTTGTTATCCATAACTGGCTATTATACAGTATATATACATTTTAAATGCTCATGTTATTTGTAAACTAATAATAAATGCTATCCTATTTGGGAAGTCCCCTATGAGACCACATGCACCTGTCAATCACCCGTAGCCCCTCCCACTGTGAAAGAGTAATATGAGATCAAACCAAGTAGATGATTATTATTGTATGTATACTTACAGTATGTTTGTTGTGTTTCTTTACAGGCCGTCTTTACACCGAAGCGGACCAGTCGACCTTCTGTGCTTTGTCAGATTGCAAGTGTAGTACGTCTGTCTGTCCATCTGATATCTCTGTCAATCAGTACTCTGGTGAATACAGCAAAAGAGCTTGAAAGTGAGTCTGTTAGGTAAAGACTTTCGTTAACACTTTAGGGACTAATGCTCACTATTAGTTAGTGGCTTATTATCTGCCTATTATTAAGATGTTGTCTTTTTATTAGTACTTATTCACTACCTGACCAAAGTCTTGTCGTCTATCCCAGTTGTAAGAGCAACAAATAATTACTCGATTTCTAGTTGATCATTTGGAAAAGTGGCAAACGTAGATTATTCAGATAAATCATCTGTTGAGCTGCATCCTACTTATCACAAATACTGCAGAAGACCTACTGGAACCCGCATGGACCCAATATTCTCACAGAAATCAGTCAAGTTTGGTGAAGGAGAAATCATGGTTTGAGATTACATTCAGTATGGGGGCGTGCGAGAGATCTGCAGAGTGGATGGCAACATCAACAGCCTGAGGTATCAAGACATTTGTGCTGCCCATTACATTACAAACCACAGGAGAGGGCAAATTCTTCAGCAGGATAGTGCTCCTTCTCATACTTCAGCCTCCACATCAAAGTTCCTAAAAGCAAAGAAGGTCAAGGTGCTCCAAGATTGGCCAGCCCAGTCACCAGACATGAACATTATTGAGCATGTCTGGGCTAAGATGAAGGAGGCATTGAAGATGAATCCAATGAATCTTGATGAACCCTGCGAGTCCTGCAAGAACTCTTTCTTTGCCATTCCAGATGACTTTATTAATAAGTGATTTGAGTCATTGCAGAGATGTATGGATGCAGTCCTCCAAGCTCATGGGAGTCATACACAATATTCATTCTGTTTCCACTGCACCATGACTTTATATTCTATACTGGACATTATTTCTGTTAAGTCACAAGACTTTTGTCTAAGCAGAGTCAGACTTTACTGTCCTAATTAAACAATTAAAAATCAAGGCATGATCATATTTTATTTTGGTAAAATAAGCATAATCTAGAGGCCTTTGCCTTTCATATAAGCCACTTCTGATACCAAATGATCAACTAGAAGTCAACTTATTATTTGCTGTTCCTAAAACTTGGATAGGCGACAAGACTTTTGTCAGATAGTGTATACATATTCTGCATAATATTATTTTACATCCTTAATCCTATACCTAAACCCAACTGCTACCTTAATAACTATTAAAAAAAAACAAATTAGTAGTTTATTAAGCTAAAACTCTTAGTTAATTGTTTGTTAATAGTGAGAATTGTACCTTAAAGGAATAATTCACCCAAAAATGAAACTTTTGTCATCATCTACTTACCCTTTACTTGTTTCAATCCTTTTTTTAGTCTGTTGAACACAAAATAAGATATTTTAAAGAAATCTGTAAACCTTTACCTTCCATAATATTTGTTTTTCCTACTATGAAAGTCAATGGTTACAGGTTTTCAGCTTTCTTCAATATGTCTTCTTAGGTGTTCATCAGAAGACAGAAGAATGTTTTGAAATCACTTCAGGCTGAGTAAATAGTATATTTAAATAATTTTGGGTGAACTAACCCTTTAATTCTTGTGTGCTGTTGGGGATGATTTCATCCATTAACTGATTTTGAGTCTTAATTTGGCCACAACTTTCTCTGTGTTTCAGAAAATGGAATGTTTTTTGGTGACAGATCTTATTTTGACACGTAAATTTGCAATTTAACAATACACAATTGTATGCAATGCAAATTGACTCGGTCACTTTATTTTGATGGTCCGTTTGTTGAATTTTAGTTACATTGCATCTACGCCAATTAATTCTCATTAGATTATAAGTAGACTGTTAGGTTGGGGTTGGTGTTGGGGTTAGGGTTAGTTTACATGTACTTGCAAAGTTTCTTATAGTCATTTATCAACAGATATTAAGCTGACAGTCTACTAATACTCAAATAGACCATCAAAATAAAGTGTTACCATTTACTCTCCCTTTGTTATGTTGATGGCTGTTTTTGCCCTTATTGACTTCCATTATAATGACATTTTTTTATTGCAAAGCCATGAACAAATTTCAAATTGCACCTCTTCCCAACAGGGAAACCACCAGCAATCAAGAATGCATGATTATGCTGTCATGGCTTTGCAATCAAAAAATGTCTTTCTAATGGAAGTCAATGGGGCAACAGCCACCAACATAATGAAAGGATAGTCAATTTGAACTATACACAAGGGTTAAAATAAAGTGTGATCAAACCGTTTAAAACCACAGTCAGTTAAAAATGTCAACCCGACATAATAAAAGAAGCATCTAAGCACATGTTACATTCATCTGAGCAGGCTACACATCACGATGGCTCCCAAAAAGAAGTCAGCACGCCCTAAGAAGTCTATTCCTGAAGCGACAACAGTTGAGGGTGGAGTGCTTATCCCGGAGCCCAATGTAAAAAAGCTGGAGCTCCCTCTGAATGTGGAGCAGCTGAACCGTCTGAATGGGGTGCCGCTGCCCCCGCCAGTGATCCGCCCCGGGGAGAAGGGTTTCGGGCTGGGCAGCGAACTCACCAGGCCCCTGCATGGATCTGCTCTGCTGGAGGAGCTGAGCCGCATGAGACAGGAGCGCTTCCTCACTGACATGGAGCTGGCCTGTAAAACCAAAGCATTTGATGTTCACAAACTTGTCATTTCCTCAGTCAGTCAGTATCTTCGAGAAGTCCTGGCCAAAGATCCTGGACTCAAACGACTGGAGCTCCCTACCCTCTCGCCTCTCGGTAAGACTTAAGAGATATACAGAAAAATTGCTGGGTTGTCGTACTCCATAATTGGGACTAACATAGACAAAGCCATCTGTTGAGTTAAATAAAGTGTCATTTAAATTTAATTGAGAAAAATGTACCCAATTTTGGGTTTGTCGATATTTGACCCAACATTGGGTTATGACAACCTAACATTTTGTAGGGTTTATGCAACAAGGTATTCATCACTGGGGACCAGTGTTATTTTCATCAATGAAAATTAGGGGGAAAAATGTTCGCTGGACATCCTGAATCCCAGCTTGTGGATCTATCCCTGAACTTATCTTCCGCTTTCTCTCAAACGTCTATAACATAACTATAACTATCTATAAACATAAGTCATAAATGAGGCAAAATAATACATATTTATTCACAAAGTGTTCATTCAGATGAACTAGTAAAAAAAAGCAAATGTCCAATTCACTGTGGGTTCCTCCAGGACTCCAGGCCAGGGATGGCCAAACGTCCTGGTTTGTTTGATTAGGGTTGGAGCTAAACTATGCCGGACACCAGCCCTACAGGACCATCCCTGCACCAGGCCCTATGCATTCTGATTCCATTTTCCCCATTGCCTCTCTGCCTCCAACTCTCACCAAACACATCTGAACCAACCATTCAGGAACACCTGAGAATTACAGATGGGATGGATAAAGAAAATTTGCAGGGTCTTATGGTTTCGAACACAACTAAACATGACTGCTCCCTTAAATAGTGCACGAGGGCGGTTTTGAATACAGCCCTAGTAAGAGCTTGATTAGACTGTTCATGTGCGTTTGATTAGTGTTGGAGCTAAACTCTGCAGGACACCAGTGCACCGCTTGTTGACCCTTACTTTAGAGCAATGGTCTCAAACTCAATTCCTGGAGGGCCACAGCGCTGCACAGTTTAGCTCCAATCACCTCCAACTCCACCTGCTTAATAGTCTCTAGTAGTCTTGATTAGTTGAATCAGGCGTGTTTAATAAGGTTGGAGCAAAACTGTGCAGAGCTGCGGCCCTCCAGGAATTGAGTTTGAGACCTATGAGGTAGAGTGATGAAAGCAACAGCAACAATTATTTATAAAGCACAATAAAATTGATCCAAAATGCTCTGCAAATGAACAAACTGATACAACTATATGTACACACATGTAAAATCAAAGAATATAAATAGTTTTCTAGAGAACGAGCAGATCTCACATGATAGGGGAGACCATTCCAAAGTTTGGGACCGACCACAGAAAAAGCCCAATCCCCCTCAGTTTTAAAACGACACCTTGGTACATTTAAAAGCAGGTGACCTAAGACCCTAAGTGCCTTAGCAGGACAATATGGCACAAGCAGTTCATAAATGTAACATGTGCACAGCTAGATAATGCTTTATATACACTCTAAAAAACTTTGGGTTATTTATTTAACCCAATAGTTGAGTAAAAAATATTTGGTGCTTTGTTGGGTTATTTTGAATTTTTATTGGGTTATTTATTAATAACTCAACCAGTTGGGTTATATGTTTGGTGCTTTGTTAAGTTATTTTAGCCTTTGTTGGGTTATTTATTTAATAAAACAAAACAGAAATGTGCGCACATCTAAAAAATCTCGGAGGCAGGTGCTTGATCAAAAACAAACACCGTAGCAAGAGATCAGGATTCATCAGGATGAAGACCATGTAGGTAGAAACGTTGTGTAAGTGATATTAAAAACTTTTGAGAGCTAAAGTGTTTTTTTTCTTAAGTTGCATTTTCTTTTGATATTTTGCTACGGTGTTTATTTATTTAATAACTCAACCAGTTGGGCTAAAAATTTAGATGTAAAAACGTTATGTTGTTTTTGCGTTAAAAAGCTTATTTTATCTCTAAATCAAATCAAATTACCTCTCCATGTCGTGTTTTTTATATCCGTTTCACCAGCACTCTTAATTTGATGATACGAACGTGCACTTCATATATATATACTGTATATACGGATAAAAGCACTTTCTCTACCTCCGTGTTCATTTCTACAGTTTTTTTTTTTGGAGGAAATGATACACATATTTGAGATATTAGTGGTTAAGCCACTTATTGGCAAAATAACTCAACAAATTAGTTATTATTGTAACCCAAATTGTTTGGTTAACCTTAACAACTCAATGGATTGGTTTAAAAATAACCCAACAGCAGGTCAGTGCCAAAACAACCCAACTGTTTTAAGTGAGTACAAATAAAAGGATTTTAAAAACAACCCTAAATTTCACAAAAAGCCGAAGAAGGAATTCTCGCAGCATTCTGAACATCTTGTAATCGTAACAATGAAGATTCAGTGAGACCAGAATAAAGAGAGTTACAGTAATCCAGTCTAGGTGTAACAAGTGCATGAATAACAACTTTCATGTCCTTCAGAGCAGATGTTTCAACTTTGCAATAGATCGCAAATGAAAAAAACTAGCTCTAATAACAGCACTAATCTGTTTATCAAACAGTAAAGAAGATCCCATCTTCCTCTTTCTCTCAAACTTTGCTATTAATAAATATGAGGCAAAATAACACATATTTATTCACAAAGTGTTCATTCAGATAAAATCTAGTAAAAAAAAAAAAAAAAAAAAAAAAGCAAATGTCCACTGCACTGTGGGTTCCTCCAAAGATCCAGGCCAAGGATGGGCAAACTTCCGGGTTTGTTTGATTAAAGTTAGAGTAAAACTCTGCAGGACACCGCCCTTCGAGGACCAAGTTTGCCCATCCCTGCTCCAGGCCCTATGACAGTGGTAGGGAACCTATGGTTCGTGAGCCACATGTGGCTCTTTGACTAAAAATGCGTGGCTCTCCAGCGGTCTCCCATCAATAATATTTTACGGTTAAAAAATTATAACAGTCACTAAAAATCTGTTTCCTATTGAAAATACAATTCCTTTTTATTGTTGTTGTTTTTTTTTACAGCAAAATTAATAAAAATTCAGTTTACAATAAAAAGATGTTTCGACCAATGCATGTGTGCGATTCTGTGGATAGAAATGAATCACGACCAATAAAGTGCAAACACGTGTACATGGTAACCATAGAAATATGAGTCGTTTGCCCTTTAGTTTCTCAATAATAGTAAAATATAATTTTTGTTCTTCAAAACTAGTCAAAAAATAATATAATAACAATAATATATGTTCCTAAAAACTAGCCAAAATTGTTGCTGCATACTTTATTTTAAATATTTTGAAGTAACTGTAATTTATAATAGTAAATAATTTATAATAGTAATTAATTATAACAGTAAAATGTTTGTTTAACTTACGTTGCTTTTCAGAAAAAATAAGAATTTCAATAAATTGTTCTTTCTTCATTCATGGATTTGCTCAACAAGTGATGCTGGGTCCCGGGTTGCAAAAAGAGACCGGCTGCAATAGCAAACATGTCGTGTTGTGTGGTAGGATGCCAAATTCAATTCCAAAAATAGAAAACTCAACTTTTACCATACACCACACTGCTTTCAATGCCGACTGCAGACGTCTTTGGCTAAAAGGGAGCTGAATGAAGTGACGACCTAATTAGAAATGCTCGACTCTGCAGTTCTCATGTTATATCAGGTAAGTTCAGGCTATGCTGAATCATATACATTACTCAATTTTGATTGCAGCAATGATTTCGGCAAAACAGTTACATATGGTTAATTAACCTGCGGACACTGAATGCTGAGAATGAAATGTGAAAGTGTAAGTTATTAAAGTTAGTTTTAAATTCACGCATTCATTCAGTCACAACTTGTGACACACTCCCTATATTGTTTACCACGGCACTTTGAGTATTCACTCAAATAACCTGCACGCGTGACTTGAAAACAACATTAACACTGTTTAGTTGACTGTGAACAATGTTGTACTTTGATAGTCATTGCCCACATAGCCAACGGACTTGGCCCAAATGTGGCCTCAGTATGGCACTGCTGGCATGTTGCCGGCACTGGCATGCGTAATGTAAGCCAAATGTGGGCCATGCATGGCAATGATGGCACTGCATGCATGACAGCAAACAACATTTGGGCCAGTTGTGGATGGGAGATGTGTGGCCCAGATCAGTGTAGCGATTGTTCACATTGTTTAGGTAACATTAGGCTGGGTTATGGCTCAGTTTTGGGGGTTTCTGGTTAAAGGCTGGTGCTGATATGGTTAACTTATAGCTGAGAATCAGTACCAATAATAAACCTGTTTTGGCCCAGTTCAGGGTCAGTTAAGGGTAATAAATTGGCTGAGATTTGGGCCGGTTATAGCCCATGTGTGGCCCTTGTCTTTAATATAGTTATGGGCCACTTCTGGACTGTCATTCTTTGCGGTACTTGGGCCAAAGGAAAGGTTAATGAGTGGCCCGGAGCTGGGCCAGAAAACATTTGCTATGTGGGTGGCTGCTAATATGATTTCGCTATTAAGAGTTTGCAAATATTACGTTTATGAAATTATATTATTAAGGAGAAAGCCTGAATGTGCGAATATAAAACCAACTTTACCTTTATGTCTACGTTCACATACCCTGGGCCTGCCGTACAGGTGTAGTTCGCTGTCAGAATGCAGTTTTGCTGTTGATGATCTCCCAGGCCTTGTATAACGTTAGCTCCTTCTTTTTTTCCTTGTCTTTGGCTCGGCAGAACCTCGGTTTTTAGCACTACATAGTTTTGAATCTGGTGATCAGGGAACATTATTTCTTGCACATGACCACACAGAACAACACTGTTGGCATCCAAACACTTGTAGACCTTTAACTTCTTTCTTGTAAAATCACTTGAAGCTTCAATGAGATTGTATATTTGAGGCTGGATGCTTGGTAATTCGTCTTCTCCAATATCCATTGGGAGGGTGCTATCGCAAATGGACCTGTCAGACGAACGCCGCTCACTTTAGCGTTAATTTGCAGAATCACTGTGCTTATCACTGGGTGACAAGCTGTTATATTATGTAAATTATATACATATAATATGTAATCAATATATCTTATTTCTAAGACAACAATAAACTCTGTACCGCATCGGATGTCATTCCCTCACTGTAAATGCTAGCACTCCCGTTTTTTTTCTGCCACCTCCCTGCGCGCTTATCCTGAATGTTTACAAACATGGTAATTGGTCTATATTGTGGTGTATATATATACCCCAATGGCTCTTTAAAAAAATGCATTTGCCAAAAATACCAGAAATGGCTCTTTGCTGAAAAAAGCCCCCGACCCCTGCCCTATGCATTCTGATTTCCTAATGGAACTAATCTGTTTATCAAACAATAAAGAAGAGTCAAAAAATCACTCCAAGGTTTTTGTTTTGTAGCAGCTAGAATCATCCTGGAGCTACATATTCATTCATTCATTCATTCATTCATTCATTCATTCTCCTTCTGCTTATTCCCTTTATTCATCAGGGGTTACTACAGCTGAATGAACCACCAACTTACAACTAATATATGTTTTACACAGCGGATGCCCTTCCAGCTGCAACCCAACATTGGGAAACATCCATACACACTTATTCACACACATACACTACGGACAATTTTGGTGTATTCAATTCACCTATAGCGCACCCCGAGGAAACCCACACCAACAAGGGGAGAACATGCAAAGTCCACATAGAAATGCCAACTGACCCAGCCGGGGCTCAAACCAGCGACTTTCTTGCAGTGAGGCGACATACAATACATAAAATAAAACATCATTTGTGTTATTTTTTTTTTCGGCAGGACTTGCCAACGTGATCACCTTTGCATACCTGGGCCGTGTGCACATGTCTCTGTACACCATCGGTTGCACTGTGTCTGCAGCAAGCACTCTGCAGATCCCGCATCTTCTCCAGATGTGTATGGACTTCCTGATGGCCGAGCTGAACACACACACCTGTGTGTACGTGTGGAACATCGGTGCTGCATACGGCCTGATGCCTGTCCGAGATGCCGCCCGGCGCTACATCTTGGAGAATTTTGCCCAGTTTTCTGAGACAACCCAATTCAACCAACTTACTTTTGAGCAGATCACAGCTTTCCTGCAAGACGACAACCTTATTCTTCCCTCAGAGGTCTCCACCTTTCAGGTCAGTCTAAGGAGAGGTGGAAATAAGAGCAGAAAAGCTTAGGACAGATGTAGTAGGCAATTTTGGTCCTGTAGAGACACAGTACTGCAGAGTTTTGATCCAAACGTAAAGGGACAGTTCACACAAAAATGAAAATTCTGTCATCATTTACTCATCCCATCCTCCAAAAACAGTCCCACTTTATATTAGGTGGATATAACTACTATGTACTTGCATCAAACAATAAATACAATGCACTTACTGTGTTCATAACGCATTGCAGATCTCTTCTGGTGCTCTTGAGGTGGGATACGAGTAGGGTTAGGGACTGGTTTGGTGGTATGGGATGGGTTAAGTTGTAAGGGATGGTCAACAGTGTAATTAAAACCAAATATGCCCTGAAGAAAACCAGGAAATAATGCAGGATAATGATTCCACAGGATTAATCATAGATATATACACTAGATATCGCATACGAACCCTGAGCATACGTCAATAGCGCCGCCACATTTGTACAGTGCTCCCAGGACAAAGGTCATCCAACCACACTAGTCAACCGCATAGCCAATGTGAAGACGCTGGACTTTAGCGCTGTGTACGGGTGTAGTAACAAGCAAACCAAGAAAACAAAGCATAAAGGCAGAACATTTCATAGGTAAGATTTTGTTTTAAGTTTTTGTATGTTACGAACTTTTGTGCTCAACAAGTATTGACGATAATACAGCCACTTCACTGACCATTAGGCAAAGTAGCATCAACTTGCACTAAATACTTAGCTTATGCAAGTTTTGTTAAATAAAATAAGCAAACAATGTAAATGAAATAAGACAACAAGATGCTGCGGTGCCAGAAACTTCTATTATTACTTCTATTACTTATTATTATTGAACGAGTCGTTCATTACAGGGATTCATTCACAAACGAATCGCTCCCTCTGTTAGAATTAGAAGTGAAAGCAGGAGAGGACATGTGTTTCAGGACATGGATTAGATCAAATTTAACATGGAGGGAGGATAATACAATTCCATGCACACAAACACACGGCCTTTGTCGACAATAAGGTGTGATCACTTATCCATCGATGTAGAAAAGTAATTTAATCAAGTACTTGCTTACTGATCTCCGGGAAAACTACTGATCATAGATACATGCATATATATCTACGGCTCCGGATGGCCAGTCCTCCATTACACCTTAGTCCCACATTAATTTCAAGGGAGCACTACCCTGTACTAAAATAATGGCTCTACTGACGCATTCCTTCCAATAGACAACAATAGCATAGGCGACATCTAATGCAAATATCTATGGATGAAAGTGAAGAGGGTTGGGGAGTCGTGGAAGAACGTGAAGGTCAGGACGGGGCGGGGCGAGGGTGCATGTGAGGAGGGGGATTGGCAAAATGAGATCAGATTTCAGAGGTGGCGGATCCAGATCTGGCTTGTTCCGGCAGAAATTACACTGTAAAAAATTATTTTCTTACTTCTATTTTTTGTCTTGTTTCTAGTCTAAATATCTAAAAATTCTTAAATCAAGAAGCATTTTCTACACATGCAAAACATAATGTCTTGTTTTAAGAAATAATATGCCAAAATTAAGTAAGTTTTTCCTTAAAACAAGCAAAGTAATCTGCCAATGGGGTAAACTAAATAATCTTATGTCAAAAGGAAAAACAAGATTATTTTGCTTACCCCATTGGCAGATTATTTCTTTAAACAAGACATTATGTTTTACTTGTCTAGAAAATGCTTCTTGATTTAAGAATTTTTAGATATTTGGACTTGAAACAAGATTAAAAAAATCTAAGTAAGAAAGCGCTTTTTGCAGTGTATGACCTGATGTAAATGTACAATTAAAAACATATATACACCATAGGTACATTGCAACAAATTATTAATTTCAGTGCAAGTACATATAAGTTAAGGCTATCTTATATGAAGTGGGACCAAGTTTTTTCTTCTGTTAAACATAAAGGATGATATACTGAAATATTTTAGAAAAAACTGCCATTGATTTGCATAGTACAGGGTTCCCACAGCTCATGACATTTCTGGAATATCATATATTATCACCTGTTCCATTCAAGACATTGAAAATCTGGATATATATACATATATATATATATTATTTTTTTTATTATTATTATTAATTTAAGTATTATTCAGATTTAATAAATGTTTTATAGTTCAATAATTCTCTTTTCTTTTTTAAGTGTAGCCTATTTTACACTAAAAAATACTTTTGCTGCTTGTTCAAATCTAATTATTTCAAATGAGTTGAAACAACATAATTCTTAGTTTTTGAGGGGAGGAGGAAGGATATTTTTTATGTTTAATGCACTTAAATTTAAGCTAGCTTAATTGATTTGTGTTGGGACAACATGAAAGAATCCAGCATTTCTTACAGTGTAGGTGGCATAAATAATCATAGACCAAATTGAAAATATAGCTAATTAGGTTGTGAGCTAATTACTGTTACTGTTTTACATTTCTCCGTATTATAAAACTCATTTGGGTGAGTTTTAGGACCTGTAACCATAAGATTTAAAGTGAACAAACTATTTGGGCACAAGAAATTATAAAGTTTGACTCTTTCTTAAAGATTGTGTTTTTTTGTTTATATGCCAACTATAGTGTCATTTCTACATTTGATTAATGAATTTCTGTTCGTCACTACTGTTTAACTTCACTGAAACCAAGCACTGTTCATTTAGTTAAAAAAACCTTTGTTTTATTGTGTTCCTTCTGCCCCTTAATTTGTTCCAAATATACATCTTGTGAATTCTTTTTCATATTGCAATATATACTCAGCGGCCACTTTATTAGGTACACCTTACTAGTACTGGGTTGGACCCACTTTTGCCTTCAGAGCTGCCTTAATCCTTCGTGGCATAGATTCAACAAGGTACTGGAAATATTCCTCAGAAATTTTGGTGTATATTAACATGACAGCATCACGCAGTTGCTGCAGATTTGTCGGCTGCACATTCATAATGCAAATCTTCCGTTCCACTACATCTCAAAGGTGCTCTATTGGATTGAGATCTGGTGACTGTGAAATCCATTTGAGTACATTGTCATGCTCAAGAAACCAGTCCGAGATGATTCACACTTTATGACATGGCACTATCTTATGACATTATCCTGCTGAAGTAGCCATCAAAAGATGGCACCAACAACCATGCCACGTTTAAAGTCACTTAAAGCACCTTTCTTCCCCATTCTGATGATTCAGCACTTCTGTGGCTCTCTAGGACCAAACCTGCCAACGCTTGCTAAGGAAAATCCTATTTATACAATGACCTAAAAGCTAAATATGTCAGCAAACACAGCACATACTGTAAAAAGAGGGCTATGCGAATGGTGCAGACATGTAGAGCATGAACACTATTAATAAAAGTAGACTTGAATACTTATGCTAAATGTGGATCACTCACTTTAACTCTTCTTGGAACCTAGATTGCAATGAAGTGGTTAGACTTTGACCCTAAGAGGCAGGAGCATGCTGCAGAACTGCTGTCCCACGTGCGATTTGAGACCATCCCGGCCAGTGAGCTGGTTAGCGAGATCCAGCCAGTGCCACGTATGATGCTAGATCCCCAGTGTCACCGTCTTCTTGTGGATGCCATGAACTACCATTTGCTGCCCTACCAGCAGAACACACTGCAGTCACGCCGAACAAAAGTCCGTGGGAGCCAGAATGCTCTACTAACCATTGGAGGACGGCCTTCGCTCACTGAACGTGCTCTAAGTCGAGAGGTATATACACTACCAGACAAAAGTCTTGTCGCCTACTCAAGTTTTAGGAACAACATCTAATAATCTGACTTCTAGTTGATGATTTGGTATCAGAAGTGGCTTATATGAAAGGCAAAGGCCTCTAGATTACACTTATTTTACCAAAATAAAATATGATCATGCCTTAATTTTTAATTATTTAATTAGGACAGTAAGGTCTGACTCTGCTTAGACAAAAGTCTTGCCACTTAACAGAAATATTGTCCAGTATAGAATATAAAGTCATGCTGCAGTGGAAACAGAATGAATATTGTGTCTGACTCCCATGAGCTTGGAGGACTGCATCCATACATCTCTGCAATGACTCAAATCACTTATTAATAAAGTCATCTGGAATGGCAAAGAAAGCGTTCTTGCAGGAATCCTAGAGTTCATCAAGACTCTTTGGATTTATCTTTAATGCCTCCTCCATCTTACCCCAGACATGCTTAATAATGTTCATGTCTGGTGACTGGGCTGGTCAAACCTGGAGCACCTTGACCTTCTTTGCTTTTAGGAACGTTGATGTGAAGGCTGAAGTATGAGAAGGAGCGCTATCCTGCTGAAGAATTTGCCCTCTCCTGTGGTTTGTAATGTAATGGGCAGCACAAATGTCTTGATACCTCAGGCTGTTGATGTTGCCATCCACTCTGCAGATCTCTTGTACACCCCCAAACTGAATGTAACCCCAAACCATGATTTTTCCTTCACCAAACATGACTGATTTCTATGAGAATCTTGGGGTCGTGTTGGTTCCATTAGGTCTTCTGCAGTATTTGTGATGATTGGGATGCAGCTCAACAGAGGATTCATCTGAATAATTGACCTTCTGCCTCTTTTCGAAATGATCAACTAGAAGTCAAGTTATTATTTGTTGCTCTTACAACTGGGATCCACGACAAGACTTTAGTCAGGTGGTGTATTGATGACATTTCAAACATTTTACAGATTCATGTCTATTCTACTTCTGGATGTTTACCTTCATAATGGTTCAATACTGCAGCCAAGATGTTTCTAGTATTCCTGAATACCTTGGCTTGGTGGTTTTAGCTTAATGAGAATTAGAGCTAAACTCTTCAAGAAGCTGGCTCTCTTAAAAATATCATTGTTTTGTGATTCACAAGTGTTTCCTGTTTACTTACGGTTGTGAATTACATTACAGGATGTTGATCTCTGTCGACTTTTGATGTGGAAAGTTCAACTCACAGTTTAACAAAGTGACTTTTATTGATATTTTAGTCATCTAAAATAATATAATGTATTATAAATAATATATAAAGAAAGAAATAAGTCTGTAAATACCATACAATGTACTGTCAGCTTCTTACAAGGTTTTTGTAGCATATTATACAACAATATTATATATTTATATATATATATATACACACATTTACTTTAACATGTTCAATTTAGCCAGCAGTAAAACTTTACTAACGCACATTTTATATACAAATCTTAATCTTATGAGACCATTTGAATCTAATATTAGCAAAATTATCATATTTAGCCTACACCACCAGCATAACGTGTTTGTACCACAAAATATAGGCGGTATAAAACTGACCCTTGAATATTTACAAAAATAGAGCTTTAGTAAAAACAGAGCATTTACGGCCATATATTTCAACGCTTAAATCAGCCCCAGAAATAATCTGCATGTGTTACTCTCAGTGTTGGAGAGTAACTTGTTACACGTAACGGCGGTACATAATTTAATTACAAAATAAATGTAACAGTAATTCATTACAGTTACTGAGAAAAAAAATTGTGATTAAATTACAGCTTCTTAGGAAAATGTTAAAGATTACAAATAGGATTATATCTAAAAAAATTATTAAAAAATCTGGGATATGTTGAATAATATTAATCTGTTGCGTAGCCTGTTTTTGATATGCATGATGCCTTCTGCTAAGGCCATTTATAAAAGCGGTGCTATTTTACTATAACTACATTTCTCAGTAGCGTGGCGGTAGCGTCGCTACTTTCTAAATCAAACAGCTTTTCAGTAGCGAATTTTTTATTTTTTTTGTCAAGTAGCGCAGTAGCATCCACACAAACTACATTTACAGATCGCGGATCAATAAGTGACATCCACAGAGCTGTGAGGCCGGTGTCTAGCCGATGAAAATAAATCCATATGACGGAGATATATATAAATATATATATATATATATATATATATATATATTAATATATATAAATATATATAAATAACTATATATACTTTATGTTTAGTGTAGTAAAGACTAAAGTATACTATGGTAATTACTGTTAGTTCATGATAGTTACAAATGATACTACATTATGTACAATATAATGCTCATTCCTAAATATTTCCCTTTACTATAAATGACTATAGTATTTTAAAAGTGTTACAGCTGGTTTTATTGGATGTTTAGTTTTTGCTGTTATATACTATAGTTTGTTTCTGTTTAGTACAGCATATTATTTGCAGTAAATAATAAAACTGAACAGTTATGCCTCATATGTTTCATTGACAGTTTTATTGATCACTAAGATCTGACTGACTTGAAGTTTCTTTGATTTAAAAATGAAAATTGCAAAAATAGCTTATATGTATTTTTTTATTTATTTTTTTTGCAAATGCCACAAAAATCCCCCTGCACAACTAACTAAAATTTTGATTATGTAACAACATTAAATGTTTTTGTTATAAGGTCTGGTTTTGTGGTGGCTGTACTTTAAAATTAAATTAATATAATCTTAATTCCAGTGATGAACAATGTTGAAATTCTAACAGTAAACAGAGCTACTGTAAGCTCACATCTGCTTAGTATAAATGCTTGAAAGTGATTTAGTGGAAAATATTCATTAGAAACTTAAGTAATGAAAAATTAATCAGATGTAATCAAATACTTTACTTTTATAAAGTAATCAACAATTAATCAGATGTAATCAGT
>CAIGQZ010001198.1:1478107-1488937 GCA_903798205.1 Danio tinwini | reverse complement strand
AGATAGATAGATAGATAGATAGATAGATAGATAGATAGATAGATAGAGATTAGAGTGATCAACAAAAAAAGAAAAGAAAAAGAAACGGATTTGATGTGGAAGTAGTGGGTGAGCATACATTTTTTGGATGAACTGACCCTTTAGTGGGACTATTTAATTAATATCAGTTCTCTATATTATAACTTTATAAAACTACAGTGCTTTTAATACATTATTTATTTATTTTTACTTTTCATAAAGTTCAAAAAGGCTATTAAGTTTTTAAATCCTAATATTTACACAACTTTGTCTAAAAAAACCCAAATCATCCTAAATCCAGCATCAGAATGTGTGAAGCCGAATTTAGCTCATGAAAAATGTCTGACAGAACTTTTTAATTCTAAGGTTATGACCATAGACTGTAAAAAAGGGTTATGACTTATGTGTCTAATCAAACTGAACTCTAGATGTCGCTCACAGCACACGCAAAGGAAAAAGACCCGCCCAGAATACACTCGTCATAAATATCCATTAGTCATCATCAGCTGTAGTGACGTACCTCAGCGGCTTCTTTCTCGAACTTCTCTATGGTTCTCTTATCGATGCCTCCACATTTGTAGATCAGGTGTCCGGTGGTGGTGGACTTGCCAGAATCGACGTGGCCAATAACCACGATGTTGATATGAATCTTTTCCTTACCCATTCTGTAGATTTACTGTGGGAAAACATATCCCCTTTAGTTTCACCCGCATAAACACGTACGGTGGTTTAAAAGCGAAATATAGTTGCTAAGGAAACGAAAACAATATCGTGACGTGAGCTGTTAAAATCATATGAACTCGTGTGGACGTCTACGTGAACGCGCAGCATTGGTGTTGCCATATCTTCATGTAAATATCGTACAAACTACATAATCACAGTAATTGATGTACAAATTGAAGTGTATATGCGACTATCCATAAAAATACCGCTACAGCTAGCAGATATTCTCCCGTTAAAACTATTATTCTATACATAAAAGGCTATTTACATCACATGTATTAAGTAACGAAGCCGCCTTTACGTAAACGGCTCGCTTTATTGGCTTCAGTACAGGCTTAATTTTCGTGCGAGATCTGGCAACACCCACCCCTCCCTCCATTCACTGCGTCCTCCATGTTGAAGGACTGGAATGACAGCACCAGCCATATTCTTTTCAGATATGCCAATAAGTTTGCTTTGTACATGTGTATATCACTGAAGGGGTCAGTAGAGAAGACAGCAGTATATTGTTAAATAGCAAACCAAGGAGTAAAAATCCTGGCCTGAGCTTTTTTTTCTCCCCAGCCAAAACTAACAAGCATTATATTCCAGATTTGAGGGCTCTCACATTAGAGTTGCACAACAGATTAGTCAGTAATATTCTTACCTGGCTAAAAGCACTACAGACAGCCCCGAGCAGACTGGAGAAAAAGGAACGAGTCACGCCGCCCGTCTAAATTTATACCAGTTCAGTAAGGGGTGGGATATGAAAACGCAGACCACATAGATACTGCAAAATGAGGGGGTATCATTGGTAGCCTTGCACTCAATATTTGCGATTGGATAAAGACGCATCAGTAAAGCAGGCAGTGTATAGGAGAAACCCAGTAGCAACACGTGATAAAACAGCTGCAAGGACTGAGACGAATCAGTTTCTCATCCTGAATCCCACCCAGTCCCCTAATTAAAAACATAAGCACATCTTCAATTTTTAATACCTTTATTAGTTTTATTCAGCAGCGCTTCCAAATTGTACTGTGGCAACAGGTGCAGTTCTAAACCATCAAAACACAAATTTAATAACTGAAAGAGGCACTATCAGTCAAATTGAGCCACACTTAAATCCAAGTTGTTTTCCTTTCCTGCGAAAATTTTTCCGATGGGTTTTAATCAGCATTATCCAGTCCTTAAGTAGAGTGCCCAGGTTTAGAGAAATTCCAGGAGGTTGGGAAGAACATCCTGCAACCTTTGGAACGGTGTGATTGAGGGAAATTCACTTGGTCTTGGCAGCTTTCTGTGCAGACTTTGTGACCTTGCCAGCACCACCGATTTTCTTCTCAACGCTCTTGATGACACCGACAGCCACGGTCTGCCTCATGTCACGCACAGCAAAGCGACCTGCCAAGGGAGGAGGATTAGAACCAACTTTAGCACAAACACATGGCTATTTTTGACATTTGTTAGCTTGAAATATTAGCTTACCAAGAGGAGGGTAGGTAGAGAAGCTCTCCACACACATGGGCTTGCCAGGGACCATCTCGACAATGGCGGCATCTCCGGATTTGAGAGCCTTGGGGTTGTCCTCAAGCTTCTTGCCAGAACGACGGTCGATCTTCTCCTTGAGCTCAGCAAACTTGCAGGCGATGTGAGCAGTGTGGCAGTCCAGCACTGGGGCGTAACCCTGAGAGATCTGACCAGGGTGGTTCAGGATGATGACCTACAATACAACTTAAGTTAGCAAAAAGGAACAAGAAAACTGTAAAGCATGATTAGGGAAATGGATAAAGGCCTAACCTGAGCGTTAAAGTTGGCAGCCTCCATGGGTGGGTCGTTCTTGCTGTCTCCAGCAACATTACCACGACGGATGTCCTTAACAGACACGTTCTTAACATTGAAGCCAACGTTGTCACCAGGAGTGGCCTCGGTCAGAGACTCGTGGTGCATCTCAACAGACTTGACCTCAGTGGTTACATTGGCAGGGGCGAAGGTCACAACCATACCAGGCTTGAGGACGCCAGTCTCCACACGACCCACAGGTACAGTTCCAATACCTTAAAGATTACAATAATTGTTAAATACAAAAATGTAAAAACAATTATAAATATAAGCAACCCCGAAAAAGGGTCATTTGCACAACCTTTGGTTGATTCAATACTTATGCATTTGTTAAATGTTGTAAACTTGTAAGCATTTAACTCCATATTGGAGTTTCATACTATAAAAAGTCGATAGCTATAGGTTCTCAGCTCTTTTAAATGGCTTTAAAATGTTAAAGAAACTCAAACAACCACTTGAGGGAGTAAATTCTCATTTTTCATGCAAGTACAACGTAATTCAATTATAATACAAACCTCCAATTTTGTACACATCCTGAAGTGGCAGACGGAGGGGCTTGTCAGTGGGACGGCTAGGGGGCAGAATGGCATCAAGGGCATCAAGAAGAGTAGTACCGCTAGCATTACCCTCCTTGCGCTCAATCTTCCATCCCTTGAACCAGCCCATCTATTGAAGAAAAACAAGTACGGTCAGTTAAGTGGTAACACGCATATGAGAAAGCTGCCTCTGATGCATAAAGCCACATAGAAAACCTACGTTAGAGCTGGCCTCCAGCATGTTATCACCGTGCCATCCTGAAATTGGGACGAAGGCAACACTGGCAGGGTTGTAGCCGATCTTCTTGATGTATGCGCTGACTTCCTTGGTGATTTCCTCAAAACGAGCCTGGCTGTAAGGGGGCTCAGTGGAGTCCATCTTGTTGACTCCAACAATCAGCTGTTTCACTCCCAGGGTGAAAGCCAGGAGGGCGTGCTCACGGGTCTGTCCGTTCTTGGAGATACCAGCCTCAAACTCACCGACACCACCAGCAACAATCAGCACAGCACAGTCAGCCTAGAGAAAAAGGAATGAGTTTAAAATTAACTATATAAAGTTAGACAAACTGCTTCTCAAAATCAGTTGTAGACATACCTGAGAAGTACCAGTGATCATGTTCTTGATGAAGTCCCTGTGTCCGGGGGCATCAATGATGGTGACGTAGTATTTGCTGGTCTCGAATTTCCAGAGAGCAATGTCAATGGTGATACCACGCTCACGCTCGGCCTTCAGTTTGTCCAACACCCAGGCGTACTTGAAGGAGCCCTTGCCCATCTATTTAACAAATAAAAATGTTAAATCACTTTATAAATTAAGTGTATTGCAAAAGTTAGATTACAGAAAAACTACAGCGCTTGAAATACTGAATGGATTAAAAGTGCACATGTTTGCGGCCTACTAGGCGCCATTACAGAAATTGCTACGTCATCAAGAGTGCATCGTAAGCCCCGCCCACTCCACACCCAGCCGGCTTGAGCTGAGAAACGCGTGCTGCCGCCGCCATTTTGGCTCTTGTTACAGAGAGTTGTGCCGCAATTGAAGCGCATAAATTAATGAAAAAACAAATCCAACTGGTGAAACTCACCTCAGCGGCTTCCTTCTCGAACTTCTCGATGGTTCTCTTGTCGATTCCACCGCATTTGTAGATCAGATGGCCGGTGGTGGTGGACTTTCCGGAGTCGACGTGGCCAATAACCACGATGTTAATGTGGGTCTTTTCCTTTCCCATGATTGATAAGTTTCTGCGGCACAAGGGAAAACGGTTAAGGTTAATAACGAAAAATCACAAAAATATATATTTTTATTATTAAAACTTTTGAGCGGTGATTTCGTAACACAAGTGACAAGATGGCCCAGAGTTTGAACCGGCCTAGTTCACCATACGGCAACTGCGACACGTGTTTCTTTAGAGTAAGACGGTGTAAAGTTACAGGATGATTAAAAAAAAACAAATGTCTGAACGGGATCCAAACTGAGGCAGACATCTGGCTCTCCGGCCACTTGTAACAGTTGTTGGATGCGGGAATGTATGATAGGCTTTTAACGGACCCGTGACTTCAAACCGTTTGTGCCTTTGTTCTCCTCCCGGTTCTCATTTCTCACACAAAATAACGGAAACCGCAATAAAAAAGGCAATTAAGGCATCCTTAAAAACACACTACTAATTAAAAGAAAATATTTAAGGAAAGATATATAGCCACATAGAAAACCTAACATAAAAATACCAGACCAAAGCTCGCCGGATAACAAACCGCTGCGTAAAAATATAATAAAAACATCCACTAACACGAGGAAATGCCTTAATAAACGCACTAAAGTTATCAATACAGGACTTAAAACCCCAAGGCCTATCCAGCGGAGACAGTACTCACCAAGATTGAGAGATTACTCCTCAGCTGCTGCTCCCCTTTGCCAGGTAACAGAAAGAGGAAGAAAAACGCTTTGGTTGGAGAATTTATACGCGGGAGGAGGACCGAGCGGCCGGCTGCAACCCCCCGCTTCCTGATCGACCCGCAAATCACACACAATTGACTGAAAATCTCCCCGCCTCGTCAGACTGACGTCACCGCGTAATTTCGCCCATCATCTGGCTGACTGTATCATATAATACTGTATACAAATATTGCAGATGTAATAAGGGATGAACAGGAGGAGAACTGATGAGATAACTACCAAATCTGCAGTAGGAAGAAGACGACCATTTTAACGTGAATGTCAGTGTAGATTATTTAAGAAAAATGCTCGATTTACTCATAGGTTTAAATAAAGTATTTTATTCATATTTTATTTAATTTTTGTTTCATCCTAGTCTGACAACATTTCTTCCGAATTTCTAATTAGAAATGTTGTAATTTGAAGCATTTCTTTTTTACTTTATTTTTAGAAAATGACTATTCACCAGAATAACAAATGCTTTGTGTTGTGATCAGATTTATTTGATAAAATATTGATTTACAAATAAACAAACAATGGTATTAGGCTGTCTAAAAATTAATAAAAACAAATGGCACATTTTTTTATTATTATTTTAATGCAGAAAAATGCACTAAATGACATTTATTTTACATTTGGAAGAAATGTCATCAGTATAACAGAATAAAACAAAAACTACATCTTACTCAAAACATAACTTCACTACCGGTCAACTGTCACAGTTTTTTTTTTATTCTGTTCATCAAGGCGGCGTTTATTAAATGTAAAAAATGTTAAATTGCTAAATATTTATAAAATATTTTATTATTACTTATTATATGTAGTTTTAAATGAAGTTATTAATCCAGTCTTCATTTTTTTGAATTAATAATAATAATAATAATAACTATAATAATTAGAGTAATTTCTGAAAGATCCTGTGACTCTGAAAACTGGAGTAATGAAGCTGAAAAATCATCATTAAAATCACTGATTAAATCATAAACTTATTTTGAACTGTGCAATAATATTTCACAGTTTTGAAATTTGTACTGTATTTTTTGATTAAATAAACGCAGCCTTGGTGAGCTGGAGAAGCTTATTTTAAAACATTTTAAAATCCTACAGACCCCAAACTTTTGACCGGTAGTGTACATTTAATTTTCTCCATGATTTGTTAAACATATTTTAAAAAGGATTTAATTGCATTTATTTGTTACCAAACACACCAAAGCAGTACTTTCCTTTCATTAAATTTGCTAAAAGTGGCAGCAGTAAAAATGATTTCAAATTAATGCTGTCATTTTAGACGTTGACCCTAAAAAGTATGTACAGTTAAAGTCAGAATTATTAATTTTTTTTTTTTTTTTATTATTTCCCAAATGATGTTTAACAGAGCAAGGAGATTTTCACAGTATGTCTGATAATATTTTTTCTTCTGGAGAAAGTCTTATTTGTTTTATTTTGGCTAGAATAAAAGCAGTTTTTATTTTTTTTTAAACCATTTTAAGGTCAAAATTATTAGCCCCTTTAAGCTATATTTATTTCCGATAGTCTGCAGAACAAACCATCGTTATATAACTTGCCTAATTAAAAAAATGTTAGCTTTACATTGGCAGCCTCGTCACTGTTTTCCTGGACCGGAAACACTGGATGTATGTTCTTGGACATCGCAAATATGGAACTGTTTGTGGCAAGGATGCATGACACTTCTACAAAAACTAATACTTCATGGATATGTGCAATAACTAAGATAAAATACATGCAATTGTGATTTTTTTTCCTGCATTTTATTTAACCTATGTGTAAAAGTCTAATGTATCTACCTTTGTTAAAAGTGTTCTTGTATGAAGTTAAATGCAGAGGTTAATTTATTTATTTACGTATCATCTATTTATGTATTTTACCCCCCTTTTTTTCTTCTTGCTCTGATTTTTTTCCTTTTTGTTAATTATTTATTATTTTCGCCAGAAGTAGAGGGGTGGGGTAATAATAGAAAATGCAGTTGGGTGGTATCCTTGTCTAAAACCATGTATGCAAGAATATGGTTAAACAAAATTTGTCTTCAATACTAAACGTTTCAGTCCCTCTCGCCCCCTCTATTTTCAGTTTAAATGATTTTTCTGATATTCAGCTTAACAAAATTCAGAAGCGAGTGTTTTTAGCTGGCTTGACAACAGCCAAGAAAATAGTTACGACAAGATGGAAGCCTCCACATTCTCTTAATCATCATCATTGGATTCTTACTTATATTGATATTGTGTATCTGGAAATGTTCATTGCTCGCATCGATGGTGCAAGAGAGGACACCATCAGACTTTGAGCGCAAACTTTGGAAAAACTTAAAGGTTTACTAATTTGAAGGAGAAAGGAGACATCAAAAAGCTGAAACTTCTGGTTCCAGGCCCTATACATTTTTATTTTTGTATTATGTATTTATATACATATAATTATATATATTTTAATTTTTCTGTTTTGTTTTATAGTAATTTAAGGTTCCCTGTTTGGGCTTAACTTTTCTTCATTGTCGTAAACCTCTTTTAGCATGGTTTTAAATACCTATTTCTATTTTTCTATTACTATTCTTTTATTTATTTAATTTTAACTGGCTTAATTTTACCCTTAATCTTAAATACAGATTTGGTTTATTGCTTATTTTGGTTCGAAATTAGTTTTATGCATTTGTGTGTGTGTATGTGTAAATATATAATTTATTTTATTTTATCATTTTTATTTGTTTTAGTATGTCTTTGTCATTTACTCTTCAGTTTTTCCTTTATATTGTTAGTATTGTTGTTGTTGTTGGCACTATTATTAATACTATTATTTAACAACCTGTATATTGGTTATTACATGTATATTTGCACATTGCTATATGTTGATTGTCTACGGCATGTTTTTCTGTTCAAAAAATACAAATAAAAGAAAAATGTAATGGAAAAAAAAACTATGCAAAATTATTTTCAACTGTTAAATAAAAATTTGATTACAAAAAAAAATAACTTGCCTAATTACCCTAACCTACAGTTGCAATCAGAATTATTGAACCCCCTTTGAATTGTTTTTCTTTTTTAAATATTTCCCAAATGATGTTTAACAGAGCAAGGAAATTTTCACAGTATGTCTGATAATATTTTTTTCTTCTGGAGAAAGTTTTATTTGTTTTATTTAGGCTAAAATAAAAGCAGTTTTTAATTTTTAAAACCCATTTTAAGGTCAAAATTATTAACCTCTTTAAGCGATTTATTTTTTCCATAGTCTACAGAACAAACCATCATTATACAATAACTTGCCTAATTACCCTAACCGGCCTAGTAAACCTAATTAACCTAGTTAAGCCTTTAAATGTCACTTTAAGCTGTATAGAAGTGTCTTGAAAAATATCTAGTCAAATATTATTTACTGTCATCATGTCAAAGATAAAATAAATCAGTTATTAGAGATGAGTTATTAAAACTATTATGATTAGAAATGTGTTGAAAAAATCTTCTCTCCGTTAAAGAGAAATTGGGGAAAACAAACAGGGAGGCTAAAAATTCTGACTGTATATCACTGAAAATTCTGGCTTGCTTGGTTTGGTACTTGTGGAGCTGCGCATCGATGGATTACTCTTCAGTGTTTGGACTCTCAGCAGTGAAAATTAAACCACACTGAACTGAACTAAACTGAACTTCAACTCTGAAAACTAGACTGAACAGTTTCAATTCACTAGAACTTCTATGTGAAGCTGCCTTGACACAATTTACACTGTAAAAGCGCTATAGAAGTAAAGATGAAATAATGTAAAAATTATAATAAAACCATTAATTATGCACAAGCTCCAAATGCTTACAATTGACTGTAATAGATCAGCAAATCTTAATGTTGTCAAACCTTTGACAGACAATGTATATCACAGCTTATCTTAATGTCCTTAACCTGCATTATGTATCTCTGATTTAATTTGCTTTAATTACATCACTTAAGGGCTGCACGGTGGCACAGTGGGTAGCACATTCGCCTCACAGCAAGAAGGTCACTGGTTCAAGCCTCGGCTGGGCCAGTTGGCATTTCTGTGTGGAGTTTGCCTGTTCTCCCCATGTTTTCACATGGGTTTCCTCCGGATGCTCCGGTTTCCCCCACAGTCCAAACACATGTGCTAGGTGAATTGGATAAGCTTAATTGTCTGTAGTGTATGAGTGTGAACGAATGTTTCCCAGTGATCGGTTGCAGCTGGATAGGCATCTGCTGCGTAAAATATATGCCAGATAAATTGGCGGTTCATTCCGCTGTGGCGACTCCAGATTAATAAAGGGACTAAGCCGAAAAGAAAATGAATGAATGAATCACTTAATCACACTGACTTCCTAAACTAGTTCACATTAAACAGTTCATACAATTCTGTTTAAAGCTTCACTGAAACACAAGACGTCTGTTGCGTGTTAAATACAGGTACAGCCAACAGCAAACAGTCACTTTTCTTATTTTATACAGTAATAATACACTGTAAAAAGTATCTAATGAACAGTTTTTCATATCTCATGATTCAACATAAGTGTTTTTTCAATTTATTTACGGTTGTGAATTGCGTTATGGGATGTCGATCTCTGCTCTGTCAACTTTAGATGTTGAAAATTCAACCCTACAGTTTAACAAAGAGACTTTTATGGACATTTTAGTAGCTTGAAGTAATATAATACATAATATATAGAGAAATAAGTCTGTAAAATAACAGAAAATGTGCTGGCAGCTTATTACAAGGTGTCTGTAGCCTAATATACAACACCAAACCAGACAATATAGCACTTTAAACTATTAAAAATCATAATAAATGTCACTTTTTGGAAGATTAAAAGTTGTTAAAAGAAAGATCAAGGTTTCATAATGCAATTCAAAGCATTAATAAACATGGGAAACTGCTCATTTATGGATATTTCTCAGAGTGTGGGATTATATTGATGACACATGAGATTCGGAGAATGTAAATTAGTTTTATTTTTACATCTTGAAACAACTGGTTTGTCTGCTTTGGGGTCAGTGTGATCAGACCGGGCCTGTATGCAAATTAATCAGCAATTTACCACCGAGCACAAAGTTGATAAGAGTCTCAGGTTCATTGTTTGTCATGCGCCTCCACCCACGGGCTCGTCTATTCAGATTCAAACACCCTCACAGGACTATGCGGGAGGCAGGGATACTTTCGTGACTTTAATAGTTTGTGTGTAGTTTCTGGAGTCAGAGCTCTGTGTGTTTCGAGTGCAGAAAATCCTCAGTTCTTTCTTTCTTTCTTTCTTTTCTGCTTGGTCCCTTTATTAATCTGGGATCGCCACAGCGGAATGAACCGCCAACTTATCCAGCAGTTTTACACAGCGGATGCCCTTCCAGCTGCAACCCAGTACTGGGAAACACCCATACACATTCACACTTATCCAAATTTAGTTCATAAATTCCCCTATAGCATGTGTTTGGACTGTGGGGGAAACCGGAGCAACCGGAGGAAACCCACGCCAGTAAGGGGAGAACATGCAAACTCCACACAGTAATGCCAACTGAGCCAGCAGTGGCTCGAACCAGCGACCTTCTTGCTGTGCGGCGACAGTGCTAACCACTGAGCCACAGCGTCGCCCAAATCCTTAGATCTCTTAGATGAATCTGACATTCCTGATTTCAAAGTGTCGACATCCATGAAGCTCCATCAACTCCTGCTCTCCTCCTCTGAGTAACAGATGCACTGAGGACAGCTGCTGCTTTCAGTCAAGAGGAGCAACACACACACACACACATTCTCATGCACACACATACACACACTTTCAAACATGCACAAATACAGGCACTCACTGACACACA
>CAIGQZ010001198.1:1437065-1477065 GCA_903798205.1 Danio tinwini | reverse complement strand
ACTTAATCGATTTGTGTTGGGACGACATGAATGATTTATGAGGAACCCTGCATTTTTTACAGGTAGAAAGTAAAAAAAAACTAATTCAAGAGTTCACTTTTAGGACGTACTCACACTATGCTATCCGAACTGTGCCCAGGCCCGTTTCCCGGATCGTTTGAGAAGTGTGAGTGCTCTGAATTGGGCTCAGGTTCGGTTCGGCATGTGAGTGCGGGCCGTTGGGGGAGACGGGAGGGGGGACAAGCGTGCTTTGGCCCGGTTCAAGGCAACTGTAGTGTGAGTACGGCCTTAGCTGATGATTGATTATAAGCAAGTTTGGCATGCTGTCCCGGGAGAGAGCCCTGGGCTCCCTCCCGTTTGCAGGGCGAGAGAGGTGCTATGAGCTCAGGTAGATCTCGAGAACTCCCCCTTTTTATTAAGAGCTTATGACAGAAAATGATTGCTATGAAGAGATATGCTGCTGGATTAGAGTTTGACTGTAGCGCTAAATTTAGATCGATCAATTCACTTAAGTTGCATGTTTTTGGAATGTGGGAGGAAACGCGAGCACGGGAAGAACATGCTAACTTCGCACAGAAACGACAGTCAGCCTGTTAAAGGACTAGAACTGGTGATGTTCTTGCTGTGAGGCAACAGTGTTAATCACTGGGCCACCGTGCCGCCCTATGAAGGGAAAGGTGGAGAAGTAGGGGTGGAAGGGGGGATTCTTCAAATCGAAGATGACTGTAGTGAGAAACTCTGGCTCTTTATAGTGGGTTAGGAACTGCAGATTAGTGGATCATACATAGATAATGCAGAACCAGCCGTGTTCAATCATAATCACTTGATCCTCGCGAAATTAGTTTATAAATAAACTTCACTTAATAATAATGAGGCAAACGCCCAATTTGCAATAAACTGTGAGAATTAAGTTGATTAAATTAAGAAATTATATTTACTCAATATTATGTATGTATGTCCAAAAAAAGTTGATGAAACGATCATATATTTCATAAATGAGAAAATAAACTAATGTGTTTCTAAGTTTCATTCATTCATTTTCTTTCGGCTTAGTCTCTTTTTCAAAGGTCGCCACAGCGGAATGAACTGCCAACTTATCCAGCATACGTTTTACACAGCAACCCAGTGCTGGGAAACACCCATACACTCTATTATTCACACAAACCCATACACTACAGGTAATTTAGTTAATCAATTCCCCTATAGCGCATGTGTTTGGACTTGTGGGGGAAACCGGAGCACTCGGAGGAAACCCGCACCAACACGGGGAGAGCATGCAAACTCCACACACACATGCCAACTGATCCAGCCGACCTTCGTGCTGTGAGGCGACAGTGCTAACCACTGAGCTACCATGCCTCCCAGGTATTCAGTGTCAGTGCTCTAAAACTGCCTACATATTTCCTTACACAGACTTCAAAAATAATCGAATAATAAACTTCAAAAATAATCGTCATTAAATACAAAACAAAATCCCTAAAAAAAAATAATAATAAAAATTAATCACATCCAAAATTACACTCATGCACACACACAAATTTAATCAAGCGCACACACACACACACACACTCTAAATCATACATACTTATTCACAAACAAACACACTCAGTCACACACACACAAACAAAACTACAACTCCAAAAAATTTAATAAAATAAAAAAATATATATATATATAAAATAAATAAATCGCATCCAAAATTACAATCATGCAGGCGCGCACACACAAACACACACACACAAAACCACAAAATCACACACACACGGACCCACACACACTCAAAAAATCATATTCAAATTTACACTCATGAACACCAAACTTAATCACATACACACACACACACACACGCACACACGCACGCACGCACGCACGCACACACGCACAAATCTTCATTCATTTTCTTTTTGGCTTAGTCTCTTAGTCTATTATTCTGGGGTCATTCCACGGCAGAATGAACCGCCAACTAATTCAGCATATGTTTTGTGCAGCGGATGCCCTTCGAGCTGCAACCCATCACTGGGAAACACCCATACACACTCATTCACTATGGTCAATTTAGCTTATTCAATTCCCCTATAGTGCATGTGTTTGGACTGTGGCGGAAACCGGAGCACCCGAAGGACACCCACGCCAACACGGGGAGAACATGCAAACTCCACACAGAAATGTCAATTGGTCCAGCCGGAACTCGAATAAGCAACCTTCTTGCTATGAGGCGATTGTGCTACCCACTGCGCCACAGTGACGACAGACAGCTCTCTTTATAGACATAATTATTTCTATACTGAACACACATATTCTCTCCGCTTACCCCTAAAACCAACAATCACAGGAAACGACATGCACTTTTACATTTTCCCAAAATACTTAATTTTATTTTTAAGTTCATTTATTAACCATTTTTCTCTTATGGACCAAAAAAATGCCCCACAAGGTTAAGAGATCACACTTAGATATTGCTTGATGCAATTAGCAAGTTGGGCATGCTGTCAAGGGAGAAAACCCTGAGCTCGGAGATAAATGAGCAATTATAATTAATTAATTAGCAATCACAATAAGACATGTATTGTTCAATTCATTTTGTAATACAGTAAAAAGAGTTTTTCTAATTGAATAAATGCGTTTGACTGTTTTGGGGTTTATCGTTTGATACTTGTAGAAAAACAAAGATTAATCTTTGAACTAAATTTTTTAGGGATTTAACAAACTTATACATTTTTTTAAAATGATTTTAAAATATTGCTTCTTACTTATAAAGCTTTAAATAATCAAGCTCCTGTTTATCTAACCATCCTCCTGTCTCGCTACAATCCAACCCGCTCTTTAAGATCTCAAAACTTTTGGTAGTACCTAGAACAGCAAAGTCGAGTAAAGGAGGTCGAGCCTTTCCATTTATGGCCCCTAAACTCTAGAATAGCCTTCCTGATAATGTCCGAAGCTCAGACACACTCTCACAGTTCAAAACTAGATTAAAGACCTATCTTTTTAGTAAAGCCTACACTCAATACATCACATAGCGGTATTATGCATGAATGTGCTCCACGCATCTCGTTTATACACACTATGAACAGCAGCTACGCTAATTATTCTATTTATTCTCTATTTCCACCTGGGGATACTCATCCTGAGACCCCCAGAGATTATGCTGTGCCACTGATGCAATCCAAAACCTGTAAAGAGATGATCAAAAGGTTCCATAATCCCGGACCAGGCTGTATCCTGAGTAGCAGCTGTGGTGGTCATGAAGGAGTGGAGAGCATGCGTCTGACTCCTGTGACCTCCAGGGACAGCCGAGTCTTCGCTGACGTCCAGCGTTCTCCAGCCTCCAGCGCCTAGACTGCAGCTCTGCACAAGAAGTTTGGCCATAGGAGAAATGGTCATGCCCAACTGAGCCTGGTTTCGCTCTAGGTTTTTATCCTTCACTTACGCCAATTGGTGAAGTTTTTTTCCTTGCCTCTGGCTTGCATGGTTCAGGACTTGTGGAGCTGCGCATCGATGGATTACTCTTCAGTGTTTGGACTCTCAGCAGTGGATATTAAACCACACTGACCTGAACTGAACTTCAACTCTGAAAACTGAACTGACACTTTCAATTCACTATAATCTTCTTTGTGAAGCTGCTTTGACACAATCCACATAGTAAAAGTGCTATACAAATATAGATGAATTGAACAAACTTAATATACAGTGTAAAAAGTGGTTAGTTACTTAAAGTGAGTAAACCAATTGCCTTAAAAGCAACAAGTTGACTTTACAAAAATAATGTAAGTAAACCCATTGTAACTTGAAACTGTTAAGACTTTATTTTTATAATCATGCTATTTGTGCTACCTTTTTCCAGTCAACTAATCCTCTTTTACAGTGTCAAACTATTTTAGCACGTCTGTTTTCAAATAATTACTGTAATTATTGCAATATTACATATTTGGTGCTTTTATTAAGTCTGTAAAATCTGCAATTATAGCCTGTATTGAATTTAGAAGACACACAGGAGTCTGGAAGAGCAGATTTATATTATTGTATGTCATTTTGCTACAGAAAAGTTGAGAAATAAAACACTAATATAATAAAGGTGTATTGAAAAAAAGTCATTAGTTTACTTTTATTTTAAAATGTGAGTACAATAATTATGAAAATAAAGTCAACTTAACAGTTTCAAGTTGCAATGGCTTTACTTACATTGTTTTGTAAAGTCAACTGATTGCTTTTAATGAACTTGGTTTACTTGCTGTAACTGATCACTTTTTACAGTGTAGGTAGGAAAATAATAAAATGATGTTAGCATTACTTAAAAGCACAAGTTTCCCTGAATAATAGTCAATTAAAATATGTGTGGATTATTAGAATTAATAAGTCAATTTGACTTAAAAAACAGGTTTGACGAACTTAAAACTACAAGTTGAAAATTTATAAAATTGAATTGATGTTACTTGAAATCGTAAGTTGAGCACATGTAAAGTCTAATAGGACAAACTAAAATAAAATGAGCTTGAAATACTCAAACGGCTGATGCAAATACTTAATTTTTAAAGTAAAACATACACAGTATTTTTATAGTGCATGTAAGGGGTCCGAGATCAGGTCTCGAGGTAAAGGAGGAAAAGGAGAAAATAGGGTGGGCGGAAGGATTCCTCCAAGATAAAGATAAGGCAGTAGAGTGAAATCAGTCTATTAATTGTAGGCTTGGATCAATCTGATTGGATTAATGCTGATTACGGATAAGAGACCAGCCGCGATCAATCATATCGCTCCTCTCAAAATTATTTATAAAACTTCACAGTTATAGGTATTTCTATACTTGTAGGGACATTTAGCTATGTCAGCTATCAGACTTTTAAACAGATAACCATAAACAGTTTCATTATATATATTTTTTTTTTGCTCAGTAGCACACTACTGTATATTCTCCATCCCAGTTTGCACTATTAATGCATACAATTGCACTCAATCTGCTCCGGCCATTATACTGTTGTTTGCACATAAGCCAATTTCACTAGGCACTTTTTTTTGCATAATAAGCACAATTTTAAGAACTACTAAACATTGTTTACACCTGTCTACATTACTCCTCAATCAGTGTTAGATATTATTTATATTCATAGATGATTCATTGATTCATATATATATACTGTACACATTTCATAATCATACTTCCATCACTTCTGTGTATATATGTGTATGTTGTGTATGATGTGTGTTATGTGTATGACTTTACTGTGGACGGCAAAGTAAGAATTTCATTGTACAGGGAAATGTGTTTCCTTACTGTGCACATGACAATAAACAAATTGAATTGAATTTTAGGGGAAAGCACGGTAGTGCTGTGGTTAGCACTGTTGCCTCACAGCAAGAAGGTTGCTGGTTTGAGTCTCGGCTGGGTCAATTGGTATTTCTGTGTGGAGTTTGCATGTTCTCCCCATGTTGGTGTGGGTTTCCTCTGGGTGCTCCTGTTTCACCCGCAGTCGCTATAGGTGAATTGGGTAAGATAAATTGTCCATAGTGTATGAGCGTATGTCCTGGTCTTCCAGGTTGGGGGTTGAGCATTGGGCTAACGATCCACCTCTTAAAAACTAGACTAAACACCAACATTGTGCGGCTAACTATCAACTTTGATAAAAACAGCCCTGTGAGTAAGAGACATTTGGTCCCCCCAACGTCAGCACTCAAAAATGTATTTGTGCTGCTTGTTCAAACTATTAATTTAAAATGAGCTGAATCAACACAATTTTTAAGGTTTTTGGGGGACAACTTAAAGGTGCTGTATGTATAAAAATATTATATGTGTGCAGATATTTAAGAAACATGCCAAGTAAACATACTTGTTTAAATGAAAAACAATGCTGAAGTCAGATATTCTGCTTTGAAAATGGTTTTTCTGTGCCGGAACGCTGTCTTTGTTTTGGTAAATTTAACCTGCACAATGCCAGTTTAGCCAATTATGTTTCAGCACCCCGGGTTGCCTTGTTGGAAAACAGCGTATTTCATTCATTCATTCATTCATTCATTCATTCATTCATTCAGAAAGGCTCTGAAAGCATGCGTCCGTGACCGAAATGCAAAAGTGTCAGTGGACAGTATCAGACGTTGAAATGAGACAGATTCAGTTCCACATGAGGTTATTAATTATCAAATGATATAAATATTACGAACGTGAGCAGGTTACATTGTAACCGCACGTCCTAACAACACGTTTCGTGATGAGATACGCAGTGATGAGCAGTTTGGCTGTTTGCACCAGACAAAACACGACAGAAAATTTAAATACAGCCATTCAGAAGCACAGAATATGCACTCACTTACCAAACAGTAAGGTTTATAATCTATTTAACACATGTTAACCCTCTTTAACATCATTAAATGTAGATGCTGAATCACTCGTGTTTAGTTCTAAAGTTCAATATCAAACGGTTTCTTGTATTTTCAGGATCTGCGGTGAACTATCTGCTGCTGCTTTCAGTATATGGCAATAAATGTCCTGTAAAATGGCATTCAAACTCACATTGTTAGCATTTAGGACTGAATAAAGCACACAAGGTTTACCTGAGGTGATCACTGTCATAGGCTTCACATGTTCATCTGTGAGAAATAGTAGCCGTTTCTAATATATCAATTTGAGGTGTTGGTTAGAACCAAAACTCCTTTTATTATGGAAAATATTCCCTCTACTGCGTGTCGTTGCTTTTATTTAGAACACAGTTTAAATCACTCGCTCCTGTACTCAATCTGGCAACCCGCATGCGTTTATTATGATCCAGGAGTGCAATACCTAGTTCAACCACTGGGTGTCAAACTTCCATAATTGTTTCATGCACAATCCACTTTAAATTTGTAAAAACATTTAAGGTATCTTAATTGATTTGTGTTGGGACAACATAACGGTGTGCATTGTAAAAGATATCTGTTAATTAACAGTTTACGTATTTTGTGTTTTATTAAGTGTTTTTTTGTTTATTTATGGTTGTGAGTTGCATTATGGGATGTTAATCTCTGCTCTGTCGGCTAAAAATTCAACTCTACAGTTTAACAAAGTGACTTATTGACATTTTAGTAGCTTGAAATAATATAATGGATAATAAATAATAATACATAAAGAAATAAGTCGGTAAAATAACAGAAAATGGACTGGCAGCTTATTGCATTGTTTTTGTAGCGTAATATACAACACCAACCCAGACAATATAGCACTTTACACTATTACAAATGTTCATAAAAGTCACTTCTATAACTTTTCAAAGTACAAGTTGTTGGAAGAAGAATCAAGCTCCCGTAATGTAATTCAAAAGCATCAATAAATGGGAAAAAATTAAAACATGAATCACAAAATATGCAAAATTGCTAATTTACAGATATTTTTTACAGTGTGGAATACAAGCCACACACACCCACACACACACACACACACACACACACACACACACACACACACACACAAAGACAATTACTATTCACAGCACAACTATCTGCAGTCCCTCCCATGATACAAACACATTTCTCCTGCCCAGTTTCAGACCAATGATCCAATGAGAGTTTAGAGTGACTCTTGGTCTGGTCTGGCCTGTTTGCCTGGTTCCAGTAGCAGAGCAATGCTAACAGGCGTAATATCTATTTATCCAGATACACTGCCTTTCAGTTCCTATCTGAGGCACTCAACAAGTGTGTGAGTGTGTTTGGGGGAGGGCAGGACTGTGTGCCACCAATCAATGTCAGCGGCTGGCATGAGATCAGTGTTGAGTCATGCAGGACTGGGAGAAAAGCCTGAACAACTCCAGCAGGCTGCAAATACTGCTGATATTTGCGTGACGTCTGCTTTAGTGAATGCATACGCTTGGATTGATTGCAAATGTAAAGTAAATGAAAAATAGTTTGAGCCAGAAAGGTTTTAATTACACAATATGTTGGGACAACAGGAATGAATTAAGTTAACCTTTTTTAAAAATTAAGTCGATTGAACATAAAACAATTGTCTCCCAAAAAAGTTAAGAATTGTGGAATAGTTGGCGGTTCATTCCGCTGTGGTGACCTCTGATAAATCAGAGACTAAGCTAAAAGAAAACTAATAAATGAATGAACAAACAGCAAACATCATTTGAGTGTACAGCGTAAAAATGCTGGGTTTCATACAATTCCTTCATTGTTCCAACACAAACTGATTAAGTTAGCGTAATCGTTTTTACACATTTAAGTGGATTGAACATAAAACAATTAAGTTTTCCCCTTTAAAAAAACCTTTAAGAATTGTGTCGTTTCAGCTCATTTTAAATAAGTAGTTTAAAAAACTAGCTGCAAATGTTATTTTTTCAGGGGTTAAAGTAGAAAGAAAAGGGCTGGGATGGTAGGGGGGGTAAGGGGGGGGGGTGCACAAAAATAAAATTTTAAGTTTTTAATTTTAATTAAAGTGCTTAAATAACAAGTGCTCAAAGTGCTAAAGAACTGAACTGCTAAACTAAAGATTAGAAGTGAAATCAAGGCCAATATTACTACTTTTTTCTTTTTTCTGGGTTGGTTAAGTCCTGCAAACTCTTTCTTTTTAAGACATTTGGACCAGAAGATGGAGCTGGTACAGTGGAGGAGGCTGAGGGTCTGCTGTTAGTCCAATCATGTTTTTTCTTCCGTCACAAAGATATCAGGCTACCTCAAAAGAAGTTTGCATTTAATTAATGCTTCGCTGTTATTATTATTATTTCACAAAACCTCTGTCAACATTTTTAATAAAAGCCATTAAAGATTATGTCTTATGATTATGACTTATTTCCTGCGTCTCACTCGGGGTTCATGTGTGCGTGCAATGAAAGACAATGACAATGAACCTCAAGGCTCATGTTGACTTTTTTTCATAACAATGTTTTGCCACATATGATATTGCATTAATTTGCATACATGTTTTATAAGCTGTAAAGTGAAAACCTTAGTTTGGTGCAGTTATCATTATACAAAAATTAAGACCATCTTTGGATTTGTTTGATTGGTAGATTATGTAGGCTACTTTAAAAACTGATATTATATAAGAACTATTGATAACTGTAATTTTCCAAATGGAAAACAGGTTGGTTTGTTCGTATTACACTAAATCTTCAATAGCTTGTTTGTTAAGTTTATGACGCGGCTCCACGCAGCACAGAGGCAATCAGAGGCGATTAAAATAATAAAAGTGTAATATTGTGACATATTTTAATAAAATATTTAATTTAGGGATTCATTATCATTATAAATTCACTTTGATGCTATGCTTAAAACCACTATGTCTTACCCATTTATCTGCAGAGCATAAATAATATTTAAAAATGTAATGAAATTTAGTATAACCTCTTTTGTTATATATTTTAAAAGGTTTAAAATACATAAAATATGTACACGTCAGGTATAAATATGTAATGTTGATGCATATTGAAACATCTCATTCATATAAATCAATTTAGGTGTCACGGTGGCGCAGTGGGTAGCACGATCGCCTCACAGCAAAAAGGTTGCTGGTTTGAGTCTTGGCTGAGCCAGTTGGCATTTCTGTGTGGAGTTTGCATGTTCTCCCCGTGTTGGCGTGGGTTTCCTCTGGGTTTTCCGGTTTCCCCCACAAGTCCAAAGACATGCGCTATAGGGAAATTGAGTAAGCTAAATTGTCTGTAGTGTATGCAAGTGAATGAATCCGCTGTGTAAAACATATGCTGGATAAGTTGGCGGTTCATACCGCTGTGGCGACCCCTGATTAATAAAGGGACAAAGCCAAAAACAAAATGAATGAATGATTCAATTTACTTGCATTTAATGTTTTCTCTGTATATTAATTAATTTGTATAAAGCTAATTAGTTTAAAGTGATTCATGTTTGATCTTTAAATAATCCTTGGGGTTTACAACTTTAAATCAGATCTGCAATATATGTTTTATGTAATTAAATCACTGTATTCTAATGTTTTAAAGTTAAAAACCAGCATTACCTTTAAAATATGTCATAATAAATACCTTAAAAATTAAATAATAATACACTATAAAATTTGTTGGATTGCTTCAACCCAACAATGGATCAAATATGAAATTAAATTATATTTAAGTTAAATTTAAGCTACATTTTTAACCCAACTGTTGGGTTCTTACAATGTTATTTATGTTTAAATAAATTTTTTTAACCTACACTGTAAAAAAAAATCTGTAATTTTACGGTTTATTTCCAGCAGCTGTGGTACCGGAAATAAACCATAAAATAACGCCTGTTAAATTACAGAAATGTACTGTAAAATAATAGAGGTTGAATTACAGAAATTAACCCGAAATTTATATGCAAGTAAATTTCTGTGATTTAATATCCGTTATTTTACAGTAAATTTCTGTAATTTAACAAACGTTTTTACTGTTTATTTCCGGTACCCCAGCTGCTGGAAATAAACCGTAAAATTACAGAATTTTTTTTATAATGTTGGGTTTGTCCAAATTTGTCCCACCCATAGTGACCTATTTCTTTTTTTTTGTAACAAAGGAAATCCTCATGTTTGTTCAGTAGACGATCTAAAAAATAAAATAAAAAATCTAAACGCTTTTAATCCAGCCAAACTAAAAAAAATAAGACTTTCCCCAGAAGAAAAAAAACATTACAGAAAACGCTGTGAAAATTTCCTTGCTCTGTTAATCACTTAATCAAATATGTAATCACAATGTCACGATAGGGCTGATCATTTCGACTTCAACTGTATATAGATAATACAAACAGACTGTATATCAAATATGGACAAAACCCAACAGTTGCATTAACAAAATGTCATTTAAATTGAATATTGATACAAAAATATCCATATTACTAACCAATTGTCCATATCTGACCCACCCAACACTGGGTAAATGCAACCAACCCAGCACTAATGAGTCCACCTCCCCCTCAAGGCATCCAACTCACACTTGCTAATCTCATTTAACTGCTCTGCATTTTAAAAGTGTAATGCAAATGTTTGGGGGTCAGGAAACAACCATCCGCATGTGTGAAACCCCATGGCTTCGTCTCAGACATTTGGTGAGAATGTAAATGCCATCTATGAATGAAAGGAAGTCACAGCTATTGACTTTACAGCTGCTGAGAATGACGTTTAATGGGGTACAGTATATGCACAGTGTTTTTCAGCCAACGATAAGCTTCAGGTGAAAGGTTTATGTGACTATTTTCAATTACATACGGTTCCTTTTACAGCATCGATGTTGTAATGTGATTAAAATACACTCAGTTAAACAGACTTCAGTTAAAAAGTTTAACATTACACTCAAAACTCAAAAGTGATTTTGTTGTTTTAATTGGTGTCCAACTGTGTGTGGCTTAATTGTAACACCCTGTTACAACTAACCCCTCTGTGTTATGTTTTCCTCAAAACTGGCTAGCAGTCATTGTGTGTGTTTTACATCTATTAAAATGGTTTCATCTTTTAGCCTAGAAGACGGTGATCACAACAATATAGGATTTTACATACATACTTGCACAGATTTAAAATATATATATATATATATATATCGACTATAATAAAAATACTTTTATGCTGCAAAAATGGTTTCTTCTATGTTTCTCATCCAAATTTCAACAAACTTTTTTTAATAATGGCAGGAAGACATCTGCCGACACTGGTGAAAACCTTGGAAGCATGCGATGGTTATCCCTGAGCAAATACCTTAAAACTCTGTGTTACATTTGACCCTGCGTTACTTTGTGCCCTGGCTCCTCTAAGTTTGAAGATTTACATGCTTTAGCAAAAGAAAACTTACTGTTTGGTTTATTTTTGAAAGATGAGACACATGATTTAGTAATTAAAACAATTATTATTCTTGGGAAGTCTTTTTACATAAGAATTTCTCCCAAATTTTATGTATTTCACAAGGAACTATGTCTTTATTTTCTATCGCTTAAGCAAATGAAGAACAAGACTGCTGTAATTCTCTGTGATTTAACAGAACTTGCTGAAAACCCCTAGATGTTTTTTTTGTTATTTTTATTTATTTTTTTAATTACTTTTTGTTTATGACGCTTGTCTGTTGTCTGATTAAGTAGGTTTGTATTTTGTACCAGGTCATTTATAGTTGTATTGTTTACTTTGTTCAATAACGTAAAAAAAAAGGTGGCTCCAGTAGGTTTTGATGGTTGCCTGAGCTAAAAAAAAAAGGGTGTCTATACTCTAACCGCTGATATAACTCACAATACATTGCGCGCTGGATGTGAACGCGATTAGAACTACAAATGCGTGTGAAATGTGTAAATAAATAACAAACATGACCTAGTATAAGTATGCGAATAGAGACGCAGCACGTCTCTTTTCAAGGCATTTGCCCCAACCTTCCCATCATTCTCACGCTCTTCTCAGATGGGATGGTGGGTCAAATCAAAGGTGCTAACTTTGTCCTGCGGGCCCTAGTTTTTGGGCATCTCTGATTTAGATGTTGAAGTGTAAAACGAGATGAAATGCTAGCACAGTTAATAGCAGCAGGCTAGCGCAGAAACTCTATTGAAAATACTGTGGTAAAATAAATGTTCATATTTTAAAGATATGGCTCAAAAATGTTAATTTAATGCAATGCTTCTTGCCAGGTCTGAGACATTCATTCAGGTTTCCAGCCATTTCCAGCCTGGTGGTCAGGCTAGAAAATGACCAGCTTAAGCCAGCTTGACCAGCCTGATTTAAGCTGGACATAGCTGGTTTTAGCTGGTCAACTCCCAGAATGACCAGCTGAGACCAGGCTGGAAATGGCTGGAAACCAGCCTGGAAATGGACAAAACCCCTCTAAAGCCAGGCTGGTTGACCAACTAAAACCAGCCAACCAGCTTAGGCTGGTTTAAGCTGGATTTTTCACCAGGGTAAAGAGGTAGAGCTCATATAGGCCTATATTTTACTGTCTTTCAAGCTGGAAAGCGTGGCTCAAAGTAACTCATCTACAGTAAAACTATGTTGTCAGGGCAAGATCAAGTTCATAAAACAAATACTTTGCTCCTTTAGTAAAACTGTAACAGAAAAATATATATTTAATGACTTTGGCAGTGTTTTTAACCTGCTCACTATAGCAAATATAGTGAAAAGTGCTTTGATAGCAGCAATTCAACCTACAATACTAAATATGATGGCCGTCTTGTTTCTAGAATCGATATGTAAGATCAATTTTCGCATAAAATCGAAGGTTTAAAAACACTGAAAGGGTTAAAAGCCACTCTTGAAGCTTCCCTCAGTGTGTCACACATGTAAATAAGCGCGGACGTCATCTTGCCGCATTCAGCAAACTGCATCCGGGTCATTTTCTGTTCTCAAAGAGTGCTGAGGTAAATCAAAAGCGTCTGTCAGAGATTATCTGAGAAAAGCAGCGTCTGTATTCAATTATCTTTCATAGTTATTAGGCTTGTATATATTTATTATTTACAACATTAAAACGCAAAGTACAATTAGTTGTAAAAAATGAGAGATTTTATTGTAATTCTGGCATTTATAAAAGATGTGATGCGCCACCTGCTGGCCGCCAGTGTAATGTAATGACTCGTATAATAATATTTACAGCGTGTAAATAACAGCGTATTCTCGTGTTATCCATTGAAATTATGAGAGGATATCTTTAATAATAGAAATATACGTGTTTGACTTATTACAGTTCATAACATAAATCAAAAGGGACATGTAATTTAACTGTAAACATTAGCATTGCATTTATTTAGCACGATCAACATCATATACAAATCTATCATCGATCATAAACTTTTATTGACTGATATATTTTTGTAGCTACAAAAATAAGTGCTGGCTATTGTACCTTAAATCAAGACTCTTTGAATGTACTGAAAACATTATGAAACTTCATTAAATTGAATGTAATGTAATCATCAAACGCTGACATTAATTCAACATTTCAGTAATGTTCTCAGCCTGGGCTATCTGTCAACAAAACTAACAAACAATAGTTTTCATGTTTGGTGACCTGAGTTTTGAACTGAATGACACATTATAGTCACTTCAAAATGACTCAAGAGCATTGTATTTTAATTGAACTGATGCATTAAAGTGCTATTAAGTATTTTAAGTAACATTACACTTGTTAAATCATCATGGCATCATATAAACAAAGTGTATTTTATGAAAAAAGGAAAATGGAATTACTCTGAATTAATTCAGGATAATGTAATTATTAATTCTGAATTGTTTAGCAACAATTATAATATAACCAGAATTATAAACAACCCTTACACTCTCTGTAAGGCATTTTAAATGTTTCCTTTAAAATCCCTGAGTGAATTATAATGAATAAAAATCAAGTCAAAAGTGTTTACAATGGACATTTTTGAATAATTGTAATCAATCTATGAAATATCACAAGCATAGGGAATAATTACACTGCAAAAATGCTTTTCTTATAGATTATATTAGATTTTTTTTGTCTTGTTTCAAGTCCAACTATCAAAAAATTATTAAATCAAGAAGCATTTTGGAGACAAGCAAAATACTGTCAAAATTATTGTCCTGTTTTAAGACAAAATATGTCATAATTAGGTAAGTTTTTCCTTAAAACAAGCTAAATAATCTGCCAATGGGGTAAGCAAAATAATCTTATGACAAAAGGAAAAACAAGATTATTTTGTTTGTTTTAAGGGAAAAACTCACTTAATAATGACTAGGGCTCAACATTAAGGACTGTTTGGGGCCAGTGTGTGAGACGCTCAGGACAGTAGACAGGATTGTTACTGGACCAATTGGGCCAGTGCTGCCTTGACTCTAAAGTTTTATTGGCCTGTGACTATGTCAACTGCGTGCAAATACAGTCTAAAGACCGATTTATACTTCTTCGTCAAGCGCACGCGTATGCTACGGCGCAGCCTACTCGTGGCCGCATAGCCCCTCGCCGTAACCATCGGCGACGTTGATGCGCACCTCTCAAAAAATGTAACGCGTATGCGTATCGCAAGCTCTGTGATTGGTCGACTTGTTATCGCTGACGAGTGTGGGCGGAGGTGAGAGCCGTGCGCCCGATGCAGCGAGTGTTTACAAGTGTGGAGTCCCGTGAAGGAGCTCCGGATGGAGACTGTTGTTTTGTGTTTACCTTATGATTAAAGTTGTTGCACGTCCGCCGGTTCCCGCCTCAAAATGAGCGAATTTGAGCCACTTGTACATTAAGGAAGTGTTCAGAAAAAACAAAACACCAGCGAAGAAACTCGACACAGAGAAATAAAATCACCTGCTAGCTACCGTTTCGAAAGTGTATTACAGAAAAAACAGCGCGCAGAAGTATAAATGCACTGCTACGCGCAAGGCATACGCCGTAGGTTACGGCGATCACTTGATGCAAAAGTATAAACCAGGCTTTAGGATCGAGAAACGGTTTGTGCTTTTATATGTTTTAATGCTACCTTTTCTGTGATGTCGTAAACACCATATTGCTTTTCAATTCATCTTATTTGATTAGATGTTGTGAGCACGTTTTTTTTTCTGTAGCCTGCTAACAACCAGTACAGCGAAGAAGCGGCAACATTAAATTTATCAATTTTCCTTTGGCTTGGTCCTTTATTTATCACGGGTCGCCACAGCGGCATGATGTTTGATGTTCAACTGGCGGCAAGTTTAGTTTGGAGAATTATTTCGTTAATTGACATTTAATAAAATTACCAATAATTACAAATAAATAAGTCAGCGAAGTCAGCTACCTTTTGGTAAATAAATTAGAAGTGCAATAAAATACCTGCACATTTCCATACTGCTTTGTTTTGTTTGCATAACACTTTAAATTTTGCTCATTATTAGGCTCACATGAAATCTGCGCCGCAGAATTCGGCAAATTTAATGATCATTAATTCTGTTTATTTACTTGAGTAAATGTGTGTAAATCTATATTTATTTAGTTTTTAATTTACAGTAATATTATTGACTAATATAAAAATGTTCATCTGATTATTGTGCAATGCAGTTTGTACAGTAATATGTTCTGTCTTTTAGTAGATATATTATATGAGACCTGCTTTGTTTACCAAATGAAGTGAATCTAATTGGATTTGCATTTTAAACATTAAATAAAAGTTAAAAGGGTATTGTTATTATTTATTTCACATATTAAGGTTTTAGTTATGAGAATTTTTTTTTACCAAAATTTTTTGCAGAAAATGCAAAAAATGTCTGCAGGTTCCGTCTGGCCCTACTCATTATACATTTATTATTAACATTTTTTAAATATTAAAATTTTTGATTCAGTTTTAGTTTAAATAATTTTTTTCTCAAATTTAGTTTTAATAACAATTGGATTTTTTTTTGTTGTCAGTCGATTTAAAGTAAAGTCTCTTTAAGCCAAATCATTTCACTCGGCGACCATCTTTGAAACATCTCTCGGGCAGTTTGCTCGGGCATTCTGTTTGAATAGGGAAACATCAAATTCTCCAAAATTGATTGCCAAGCTTACAATTGAATTTCATATTAAGAATCACCAATACAATTAAACAACAACCGTCCCTTTAGTTTAATTTCTAAACGCCCAAATCACATAAAATCTGCAAAAACTCAGAAACTGGGCCTAACCCCCTTCCAGAGCATTGTCAGTCTACAGTAATTGATGATTGGCTCCTGTACTAGAAGGCAGGTTTTTTCACCATATAGCGATTGATGATTGGCTCCTGTACTAGTAGGCGGGGCTTTATTCACTATATTGACTGTTACACATTTCCCCATTCAAAAAGATACGAGTGACACGTCTTTTGTATTCTGGAGTCTTTGTTTAAAGAAAAGTTATGCTGAATAAAACGTGTATGTATACAATTATGTTTGCTTATATTATTTAAAATATGTGGCTAAGAAATAGCTATTAATTTTTTTTTTTTTGGTGGGGTCAGAGAAAATTTTGGCAGGGCAAGCAAAACTGAACCAAAGTAAAAAAAATCCTTAGCATTGAACCCTGATGATATATTGTTTTATTTAAAAAAAATAATATGTTTTGCTGGTCTAGAAAATGCTGTTTAATTTAAGAAATATTAATAGTCTCATCCTGTAATATCACATCTTCAATCAGTATGGAAAAGAATAGCGAAAACATTAAAGTTGAACCCATTTCTGAGAACAATCCCAAGTATTTAGCTGAATCCCAAACTGTGAATTGGAAAATCTAACTTTCTTTGGAAGGAATGAATAGAGAATGGTATTTTTGAGTTGGTAGATCTTTTTGAAAATGACAACTTAAAATCTTTTAACCAGTTAACCCAAAATTTTGGCCTCAACAAAAATCTGTTTTGGAGATATTTAAAGATTAGGCGTCTATTAAATAGTACTTTTAAGACGGGTAGTCAAGCTCTAGAGGAGGACTGCAATTTAGCAGTAATTCTTAGAGCATATGGCAGAAGGCACAAAGTTTCAGTGTATTATAAATGGCTAATGGAAAAGATGGGTTGTAGTTTCCATTGTGCACTTAAGACTGTTTGGAGTAAAGATCTAAATTGTACATTTAGCGATGAACATTGGAACATTTTTTGCCAAAACTGTAATGTCAAGAAATTTAAGAGTATGCTTAATACAATTTACAATTTTGAATCGTTTTTTTTTTGGACTCCAAGTAGGCTTTTCAGGCTTGGGTTGAAGAACTCTGCTGAATGCTGGAGATGTAAAAAGCGAAGAAGGTGATTTGATGCATGCTCTGTGGTCCTGTTCTAAAATAGAGGAATGTTGGGTTAAAGTGCATAATTACATTCAGGATGCTTCTGGATGATGCTTTTCGTTTTCTAAAATATATGTACTGGGAGACGTGTTGTGTTGGGATCTGGTGCAAAGATGTCTGAGTGGATTCAAATAAGTATTATGATTGGAAGACAAATCATTATGAGGGGATAGCATTCAGCAGGTTCACCATTATTTCAAGAATGGGTTAGGGAATTGAGGAAGGTGACAGCATATATAAAAATGACATATAGATTACTTGATAAATTGGAAGTTTATCAGAGAAGATCGGGAAATTATTTGGCATTTTTGGAGGATGAATAAGGTCACTGTGGTGAGATGCATGGTAAAAGTGTTATCTTATTTGATTTACTTATGTATTATTACTGCGTTGTTCTTTTATTTGTATTTTTTGCTATTATTATTTTCTGTACGCATGTTTTTTATTTATTTATTGAGTTTATATTATTAATCTGTATTTACTGGATTTATGATAGCAACATCTAATTACAGTCACTGCCGCTATTGGGAAGGGGAGGGGAAAGAGGGTGTTAAAAGGAGGTCAAAAGTTGTAAACTCGTGGTACTGTTAAGTTATTGAAGAAGAAAAAAATTCATAAAGAATCATAAAGTTAAATAAACCATGTGAAATTGAATTTTTTTTTTAGATATTTGGACTTAAAACAAGTAAGAAAAGCATTTTTGCAGTGTATCTCGTCCTTTTATGAAACATACTAAACAGGCACTATCTGTATCTGTCTAAACCTTTTAAAACAACATAATTTAGTGAAGTTGGTCCAAACTTTTGACTGGTAGCACGTGTAGAGTATGAAACTCAAATAAGGCGATCTAAAATGTTTAATCGTGTTCATCTGTGTCTGATTCCTCATCTGTTCTTGCCCAGCTCTGAATCCTTCCAGTGCCAAAGATCACATAAAAGATGGCTCCGAATGCACTCACTCCAGCCGACAACCAGAACACATTCCTCCATCCGGAAACTGAGTGCTGATCAGACAAAACAAGAGTTAATAAACTCATTCAAATGTGCTCTTTTATTGATTAAATCCTAAGAAGAGTGAGTTCACCCCCAAAAAATGACAATTTCCTCACTATTTATTCACACTTAGGTGGTTCTTTTATCAATTTCTTTCTTGTTTTGAACACAACTGGGATATACTGGCATAAATAAACAGCCAATTAAAAGTGCCCCCTTTTTACAAGACATAAAATAAGTCTCTGATTTCCCTAAAGTGTGTGTGTGTGAGACGTTTCAGCTTAAAATACCACACAAATAATGTTTTATAATATTTTGAAACTGATCCTTTTAGGTTTTGATCCTAATTGTGCCATTTTGGTGACTGTTGCTTTAAATTCAAATGAGATTGTGCTCTTTTCATAAGAGGGCGGAGCTACAAATGCATATGTGCATATGCAGGTTATATACAGGAGTCCTAAAGGAAATTTCAATACTTTTTAAAGAACTCAGAATATTTTAAGACCTCGTCGCCTCTTCAAGTTCTCATCAGTATCAAACCATTAACTAAATAAAGAGTTGCTAATAAACAGTTGTAATTAAATAAATGGAGCAAAACCGTGCAACAGAACTCTGATAAGCTCGGAAGAAACAAACCTCGAAAGAATAAATGACGTGGTTGTTTTCAGCGACAGGTTTCAGCCACTTTTTAAACTCATCTTACTCAAACCAGGAGTATGCAAACTTGTATGCCATCTGTTTTGTTCTATGGCAGGGCTATTAAATTAGTTTGTCATGGGGGCCGGTTCATGAAAAGCATCCCAAATGAGAAGCCGGAGAGATTTGACTTGCAATATAAGTGATAACACAACAGCATTGAAGAGCCCAGTGCATTGCTTAAGTAGCTTTCTTTCCTCATACAGACACATTCATATCATGTTTTGAACTGCATAACAATTAGGGATGCAACAATTATAGATTTTGGTTGTATTATATTATATTATACTATATTGATTATATAGTCTGAAGAATAATCATGGTTTCATGGTTATCATGTTTAATGTAAATTTAAGCTTTATATTCGGTAAGTATTTAAATGAGGTGCTGTTATCATCTGTGTTCATACATACATAATCATGTTAATAATTTGTAATAATTCGTCTAACATATCTTTTGTTTACATTGCACTGAAAGCCACGCACAACTCTAACTGCTTCGGCGTGAGATGTTTTCTACTCGGTTTGTCTGGAAGGCGTGAGCGTTGCTCGAAATGAACTTTTTTGTGCGGAAAAGATGCGATATGTGAACGACCCGCTGCTATAGTTAATCCAGTGTGCGTGCATATTAGCCTTGGTGTATAAGCTCGGAACTTTAAACTAGCGCACAGATGGCATCACTTTGTTTAGTTGCAACAGTTTTGTTCTGTGCAACAGCAACGCAGTGTTGAGAAGCCTTTAAGCTTAAGTATCCAAATGTTTTCGGCTGCTCGCGCCACTCACTTGCTTAATGTCAGGTGACTCACGCTCTGCGCAGCCTTTAGTTCAGTTTTTCGACTGAACTAAATTTACTTTTGATGTCTTGATCACACTATTTGGAGGGCCGGAACTAATTGCCTCCGGCTGGGCCGCCAATTGAATAGCCCTGCACTATGGTTTTGCTACATATGGAGAGCGTCACCTTCCAGCGTTTGTCGCAAATTATATGACATCACCCGGATGGAGTAGCTTGGCCGGACGCACCCAACCCGAACCAATCGAGGAAAAAATATATATTTATGCTTTTTTGGAGACCACCCTTGAACAAAATTTAAGACCTGGTAAAAATGGGATTAAGATTTTTTAATACCCTTTAAGGGCCTTCATTTTCTCATAATTGATTTATCAACTTTTAATACTTTTTAAGACCCAGCGAACACCCTGTAATGACAGACGGCTGCTTCTCACTCAGGGCTGTTTATGCTAATGAGGCAGAGATCATCACTAATGGGCGGAGCTTTTCCCCTCTGATGACACATACAAAGGGAGAATGTCAATCAAAGTGTTTTTGCAGACTGTTTATCAAGTATGATTATAAAAAAAGACTTAATTTTTACCATTAAAAGCTGGCTATATTCACACACTTTTTCCACACAACACCTTATAAAAGTGATTTCTCTTTAAATTCATAGTAGGAACAAAAAAAAAAACACTATGGAAGTCAATGGCTGTTGGTATCTCCACCGTTGTGTACAACAGAAGAAAGAAACAGGCTTGCTAGGTAAAACAGGTTTTTGAGTGAACTATGCTTTTAAACTGATGTAATGTTGCAGATAGTAAAACACAGCTTACATTTTTGGTCAAGTAACCCACTACAATTGGAGCAAGTACACCAGGAACGGTTCCAAAAGTGTTTGTGATTCCTAGGAGCATTCCTGCATACCTGAGAAAATAAAGCACAGAGATAAAACCAATGCCATGAGAGACAAAGAGTTTATTGCCATATCAGCTTCTCTGGCTTTGTCATAGCAAAAACAGATAAAATGTTTAATAAATATCACTTTTCTATTATAAAAAAAAATGGTTTCTAATAAAAACAAGACATCAAAAGCAATAAATAATACATAAAATAAGATCTAAAAATCTTTTGATAAACATTCTACCATTCTTAAAGGGCACCTAGGTTACCACTTTTTCCAGATTTAATACAAGTCTTTTGTGTCTCCAGAATGTGTCTGTAAAGTTTCATCTCAAAACACCCAGCAGATTTTTTATTATACCTGTCATAAGTTTGTATTTTGTAGCATTTAGCATCAGCTAGCGTTTTTTGTGTACTGCGCCTTTAAGGCTAGTCCTTCATGCCCACCGTTTCCACGTGCCTGGCAGCGGCTCCCTCGGCTGCGTCAGACATCAGACAAACACGAATGAACAAGATCTCACGTAATGTTTGTGAGGAAAAACTACAGTAAGAACTTTACCAATGAGTATTTGATGCATGTTGTGGAGTTGCAAGGATGAGTCACACACAATGTCGTTACAAAGTTCACGCACACACACAAATACAAACACAGCGCTGACAGGAACACACACACACACACACACACACACACACACACACACACAGCGCTGACAGGCACACACACAGACAGCGCGCGTTTAGCTTTGCACTGTTTTTGCATGCAAATGTGACAGGCTACAGGTTAATCTCCACTGCTGTATGGATATCTGTTACATTAATGTACAAAATAAACCTGATTTAACGTCCACAAACCAGGATTGAAGCGTCTTTTATAATTGTTCTGACACGCAGATGTGTTGATGAAGTAAATCTGAAGTAAATGGCTGTAATTCATTACACACATGCACTGCTTTAAAACATTTTAAACTTGTAAAACTCACTCTTGATCACATTTGATGATGATTGATGATCCTAAACTGAACAGACCTTTTATTTATGGTTGCTTAGTGTGCACGTCCTGGTCCTGTGTCTGGTTGATATAATTATACACTTTACTACGGAGACATGTTTATACGCAGCTGTCAATCAATTCGGTGGGCGGGGGGACCGCACTCCTACGTCAAGTTGCGGTCGGTCTGAAAACCGCTCCAATTGGTCCACCGTTGTTGTTGTTAAATTGAAAAAAAAGGACTGAGTGTGTTTATATCACCCCAATATGACGGTCTATACACCATACATACACATATGTCTGTCCAAACAGCTTGAAAAGTAGATTTTTCACCATAGGTGCCCTTTAAAGGTATAAAATCTACATTTAAAGTCCCACCAGATGAAAAACAGTCTGATAACATTAAACATAGGACATGACAAAAGTACTTTATATGTTTTTTTTGCTATGGCAATATTGAAATTTTGGAGGAACGTCTCCTTTGACAAAGTTGTAAAACATTCATGTAAATTAGATCTGTGAAAAACTCCTCAAAGGTTTTATTTTCTGCGTAGATTGTGGTTTTATGGTGTTGTTAAGAAAATTTGTTATCTTTTTTATCAGTCCGTATTCAAGAGTGTTATCAGATATGGTTTATCCACACGGTATGGCAATCTTTCTGTAAATTCCAAATCAAAACTTTTCAATATTGTCAGAATTGCTATGAAACTCACAGGACTAAAAAACCTTTACCAGCACTCGGACTCTGCACAATGCACTTTGAATGAAGTCAAAATAATTCTGGTACCGTAAACAGCTCTGCATAAGACATAATATACCATAAGACATAAAACAAATACGTCGAGCAGTGCTGTTTTTTACCGTGGAGCGATGTCAATCTGGTTAATGAAGACACCAGCAGCACTAAATCCGCCAAACGCACTTGATAAAGTCAGAAAAGTCACTGCCAGAACACCACTACAACCCGAGAAGCCCACAGCCAGCAGGAAAACAGCAGGCAGAAAGAGACCTATGGGACAGAGATGAAACTAATATCAAGAAATCTGCCCTACAATTGATCAGTCAATATGCATCTGCCCTGTTGTTTACTGAAGTCAGCTTATATAGTCATTATAATGTGTGACATGGATGCTTGTTTCTGCCATAGAATAAAAAAGGAAAAGACATTGCAAACTCTTTTCATCTCTCATTTTTAAACAAATTTATATATATACAGTTGAAGTCAGAATTATTAGCCCCCTCTGAATTTTTTTCTTTTTTTTTTATATTTCCCAAATGATGTTTAACAGAGCAATGAAATTTTAACAGTATGTCTGATCATATTTTTTCTTCTGGAGAAAGTCTTATTTGTTTTATTTCAGCTAGATTAAAAGCAGTTTTTAATTTAACATTAAAAACATAACATTATTTTAAGGTCAATATTATTAGCCCCTTTCAGCTATATATTTTTTTCTATGGTCTTTAGAACAAACCAGCGTTATACAATAACTTGCCTAATTACCCTAACCTGCCTAGTTAACCTAACGTAACCTGCCTAGTTAAGCCTTTAAATGTCACTTTAAGCTGTATAGAAGTGTCTTGATAAATATCTAGTCAAATATTATTTACTGTCATCATGTCAAAGATAAAATAAATCAGTTATTAGAGATGAGTTATTAAAACTATTATGATTAGAAATGTGTTGAAAATAATTCTGATTGCAACTGTAGCTATTTTCTAATAACTCATTTATTTTTAAATGAGGTCTAGCTTTCTGCTGGCCATAGGAGAAATGGTCGTGCCCAACTGAGCCTGGTTTCTCTTGAGGTTTTTTTAAATTCTTCACTTTTGCCAATTGGTGAAGTTTTTTCCTCGCCGCTGTCGCCACTGGCTTGCATGGTTCGGGATCTGTAGAGCTGCGCATTGATGGAATTGCTCTTCAGTGTTTGGACTCTCGGTAGTGATTATTAACCCACACTGAAGTGAGCTAAACTGAACTGAACTTAAACACTGAAAACTGAACTGACACTGTTTCAATTCACTATAAACTTCCATGTGAAGCTGCTTTGACACAATCTACATTGTATAAGCGCTATACAAATAAAGATGAATTGAATTGAATTTTGTCTTTGCCAGGATGACAGTACATAATATTTTACTAGTTATTTTGCAAAATACTAGTATTCAGCCTAAAGTGCAATTTAACTGAGTTAATTAGGGTTAATATTATTAGGGTAATTAATTAGACAAGTCATTGAACAACAGTGGTTTGCTCTGTAGACAATTGAAAAAAACAATCTTAAAGCTAATGATATTGACCTTAGCAGTTAAAAACAAACAAACAAACAAATATATACACACATATATATTCATATACAGTTGAGGTCAGAATTATTAGTCCCCTGAATTACTTTTCCTCCAATTTCTGTTTAACAGAGAGAAGATTTTCTCAACACATTTCTAAACATAATAGTTTTAATAACTCATCTCTAATAACTGATTTATTTTATCTTTGCCATGATGACAGTAAATAATATTTTATTATATATTTTTAAGACACTTCTATACAGCTTAAAGTGACATTTAAAGGCTTAACTAGGTTAATTAGGTTAACTAGGCCGGTTAGGGTAATTAGGCAAGTTATTGTATAACGATGGTTTGTTCTGTAGACTATCAAAAATATAGCTTAAAGGGACTAATAATTTTGACCTTAAAATGTTTAAAAAAAAATTAAAAACTGCTTTTATTCTAGCCAAAATAAAACAAATAAGACTTTCTCCAGAAGAAAAAAATATTATCAGACATACTGTGAAAATCTCTTTGCTCTGTTAAACATCATTTGGGAAATATTTAAAAAAGAAAAAAATTCAAAGGGGGGCGAATAATTCTGACTTCAACTGTATATTTTTTATTCCATCAACCAAACAAACAAAAAATTAATTAATTAAAATGAGGAAAATCACAAATATGACATAAAAAGTCAAACTTTATTTCTCAAAATTCTCAATTTTTTTGGAAGAATACATGTTAATTAATTACATTATTAATTACTTAATAATGTTAATAATTAAATGCAATTACTTTTATTTACTTTCTATACTCTTCCAAACTCTGACTTACCAATGAAAGTAAAGATTTTGCGTACGGCTGTGACACTTAGGATCTCCTTCTCCAGCAGGTTATCAGCCAGCACTCCTGAACCCACAGAAAACAGCCAACCAGCCAGATACGGCAGAGCGGAGAGGAACGAATTCTGAAAGACAAACCCATATGAGTGCGACACAGAAAGTACACAAAGCTGAATAATTTCATCAGAATATCCCGCCTTACCTGTCTCAAATCAAAGTGGAGCACGGTGTCCATGTAGATGGGCAGAGAGGTGAGGAGAGTGTAATAAGACCAGTTGGAGCACATCTGAGGGATAATTATGGCCCACAGAGGCATAGAGAACAGCATAGATGACACGGGCACTGACCAACCATGAGCAGTCCCCTAACCATGCAGAAAAACAACTTCAGAAAAGCCATGCATTACTATAATTTTCTCTTTCTTGTTTTCTAGTGATCATGACTTAATTTTCTCTTGATCTCGACATATCAAAAGTTGTTTTCTCGTAATCGTGACCTATTTTTTTCCTGCTTATTCTAAGAGGATTTCCTAGGCATGCATACAGTAGCTTCTTATCACATTATTTGCAGGGACTCACTTCATTTTCCTTCGGCTTAGCCTCTATTTCAGAGATCGCCACAGTGGAATGAACCGCCAACTATTTCAGCATATGTTTTACGTAACGAATGCTCTTATAGCTGCAACCCAGTAGTGGGAAACACCCATAAACACACACTCATACACTACAGACAATTAAGTTTCTTCAATTGACCTATAGCACATGTGTTTGGACTGTAGGGAAAACCGGAGCACCCAGAGGAAACCCACACCAACTCGGGGAGAACATGCAAACTCCACACAGAAATGCCAACTGGCCCAGACGAGGCTCGAACCAGCGACCTTTTTGCTGTGAGGTGCACTGAGCCACTGTGCCGCCTGCAAAGACTTGCTTTTTAAAGTCATTGTGAATAACTTGTGGAACGGACGCATTAAAGCAAAAGCAGGATCTGCATCAGTCTTCATAATGTAACACTGATTAGTCATGCAGAGGAGATGATTCATGCTATTTGATGATCTAAATGTCACAAAAGTCATCATGCTAACTTTTTTATAGCATTAAAGATTTGCTGTTGAATGATGAATGAAAAATGCATCATCAAAATGGAAACATTAAATAGAAGGGATCTGTCCAAAAATGTTATGAGACATGGCAACCTATGATCACATATTTTGAAAAAAGGAAGACTCTCTCCTTTAACTTACTTATATAAAGAAAACTGTGCAAACAAGTTTAATTGTGATCATCAATATGGTTTGGTTCTATATTTATGAAGAAGACCACTATAAATGTATCAGATTATTGATTTGTATTATCATGAACTGTAGGTAATTATTTATTATAATTATTTTCTCATTTGATATTGTATAATTGTAAATGTATACAATAGTGTAAAGTTTATTTTTATTATGTTTTATTATTATAATAATTACTATTTTTTCTGTCTTTTTATTTATATTATTTTCTATTTTGTAATATTTTTATCCATTCCTGTTGTAATTGTATTTCAAATTTAATTGTTTGTAAATTCATTATTTCGGCGGCAAGGTTCAAAAAAAAGGGGGGTGGGGGGGTGGGGGGGGGAAGTACAAACTTGATTGTACAAAATGTTTTACTAAAGCTTGAGAAAATAATCACGAATAAATGTAAAAAACATTAAATTAGTCCATACCTGTTGACCTAATGAGTTAATAATGTAATCTTTCTCTTGGACAGTAATTCTGGGGTGAGTTCGGGGTTCATCTGACACCAGGATAAACCAGAACACGGCCCACAGGCACCCGACACCACCTGTTGGTAAAAACACTGTATTGCACATATGTTTGGACAAAAATACAGTGACAAGAATTACAACATGAAGACAATAAATATACATAAAGCTCCAGGCAGGAAATGAAAGTGCACTTTAAAGTTATTTTGAGTAATAAATTCATTCGTTTAATTGTATAACTTATTAATAATAATTCCTTGCAATTTCAAATATCTATTCAAATTGTCTGGATTTGTAGAAAATAAAAAAATATTTCATGTTTTCAGACATTCAGACGGAAAGCCTCACAGACACATCCTCTTTATTATGAATTTGAAAAGCTTCCTTCTGGTAGACGATACAGAGTACCCACAGCAAAAACTAATACTTTTAAGAAATCTTTTATACGGTCTGCTATTACTATATTGAATAAATGACCATGAAGTAGTTTGTATGTTATTCTGTGGTTTCATAGCCAGGTTCGTGTGTTGGTAATCTGTGATGTAGGAAGCTTTGTGCTTGTTTTGTATTTGTGTTGTTTGGGAAGCCAATAAAGATTTCTAATTCCAATTCTTATATATATATATATATATATATTTAAGTATACATTTATATATATATATATATATATATATATATATATATATATACGTCTGAAAGCATGAATTTATTTTATTGATATTTTATTTTATTGCAAGTAAATGCAGATAATTTGAGTAGATATTTGACATTTTAAAGAATCATTATCAGTAAGAGGCGGCAAGGTGGCTCAATGGTTAGCACTGTCGCCTCACAGCAAGAAGGTCGCTTGTTCGAGCCCCGGCTGGGTCAGTTGGCATTTTTGTGTGGAGTTTGCATGTTCTTCCCATTTTGGTTTCCTCTGGGTGCTCCGGTTTCCTCCACAGTCCAAACACATGCGCTATAGGGGAATTGAATAAACTAAATTGGCTTTTACTATCACTACCTAGACCCTCATCCCACGCGTTCGTGTGCTTTCCCCCACTGGAGGGGGTAGGTGGGTCTGTGACCAGCGATTTTCAGCTGCAGGCCGGATGGCTGCCCGCCCTTACCAGACTATATCCACATCTCCTGTTCCCATCCCCTGTTACAATGTTATGTCTATGTGTTTATGTGCTTGGTTGCTGGGACTTTTTTTTTCTCCCTGATCGCACACTGCTCTAACTCAAGAGCAAGGTGAGAGGGAGTTTTTTTGCCTCTCTCTCCTGAATTGTATCTTACTTCCTTTTTCTAAATGCTACCTCCTGTTGACCTGTCTTCCCCTGAAATGTGATGTTCGTGTATGGTTGGGGGGGGTCCAATTTCACTATATGTCAGTGTATGTGAATACATGGAGGTATATATGACAAATAAAGGCCTTGATTGATTGAGTATAGGTGTTTCACAGTACTGGGTTGCGGCTGGAAGGGCATCTGCGGTGTAAAACATATGCTGGATAAGTTGGTGGTTCATTCCACTGTGGTTACCCCTGTTTAATAAAGGGACTAAGCTGAAAAGAAAATGAATGAATGAATGAATTATCAGTAAGTTATAAAAGTAAACAAATGAAATTGGTTTCAAACTAGAAAAGACAAGAAATATATTTTATTTAAATACTGATGGACGTGTGTGTGTGTGTGTGTGTGTGTGTATATATATATATATATATATACGTATATGTATGTTTATGTGTGTGTGTATAAGTAGGTGCATTAAACAAAATACACACACACACACACACACACACACACACACACACAATATCTCTCATATATTAAGGATATATTCACATGCTGTAATTCACATGTTGTAACATTATAAATATATTTCCTGTCTTTTCCCGTTGCATCCATGTTTGCTTAAAATTATTTTCTTTCAAATAATTAATGAAATAGGCGACGCGGTGGCACAGTGGGTAGCACGATCGCCTCACAGCAAGAAGGTCGCTGGTTCGAGCCCTGGCTGAGTCAGTTGGCATTACAGTGTGGAGTTTGCATGTTCTCCCCGTGTTGGCGTGGGTTTCCTCCGGGTGCTCCGGTTTCCCCCACAGTCCAAACACATGTGGTACAGGTGAATTAAGTAAGCTAAAATTGTGAATGAGTTTGTATGGAAGTTTCCCAGTGATGGGTTGCAGCTGGAAGGGCAAACATATGCTGGATAAGTTGCTAGTTCATTCCGCTGTGGCAAACCCCTGATTAATAAAGGGACTAAGCCGAAAAGAAAACAAATGAATGAATAATTAATGAAATATTGGAATTACAAAATTATGACATTGTAACATATCAACTTATTTCATTATTTAATTAAATTATTGTTATTATTTTTTATCTATCGACCCCAAACATTAGAACATATTTTTTATATGGATAGATTCACATGCTGAAGGTGAGATTTTGACAAAAATTCTTCAGAATAACTTTTATTAGCATTAAAAACATATGTAACTTATACAATATATTACAATATATACAATACATATGTAACTTATACAATATATTAACTTGCTTATTTGTATTAAATCAGAATCACACTTTTCCGATCACGATCATATGCTGATATTTAGCTAAATGATTTTGCTTTAGTGATATAACTGTACTACATCGTAAAAAAAAATGAGGTGATTTCCCCTCACCGCAGGAGTAGAAGACTGCAGGCCAGCCCAGAGTATGGCAGATGAAGCCAGTGAGAGGAAGAGCCACAAATGCACCAAAACTTGAGCCAGCACCGGAGAACGTCATCAGACGAGCCCTTTCCAGCGGAGGAGCCCAGCGCGCCCACATCGCCATCATGGCAGGAAAAGTCACACCCTGGAAAACCGACAGAAAGATGAAGACTTACATATAGAGATATCTTTCATGTTCTCTGCTTTTAAAGGAGTCTAAGGGTTGTTTATTTGGACTGTTATCTGCATGGTCCACTTCATAAAATTTTGATTATTTTATTTGGACTGTTCTGCATGGTCCACTTCATAAAATTTTGATTATGAAAAAAAATTAAGAGTAATAATCTATAATAAGAGCAATTTTTGTCCTGTTTAGATGCTCCTCATCAGAACACAGATGAGCAGATGGTGGCAGATTGTAGACTCTGAGGTAAATGCCCACTGATATGAATGACAGAATTAAAAAATTCAATTCTTTGCTTTTAAGATTAGTCATTGTTTGTAAATGAATTCACCTTAAAATAAAGTGAACGAAGCACCAACTTCTTGCGTACTGATGTGGTTTAGAATTTTATTAAAAATCATTAAAAATGAAGTTCAACCACTTTATAATAAGGTCAGAATGAAAAAGCATATGGTTGTGTTTAGAGCACATTATCGTTTGATTTCTGTAGACCTTTGTTTATTTACCATTGCAGCATGACCCAGTGGGCGGAGCTAAGCAGGCAGAGTTGTAGAAGTGGGTGGTGATGTTCTGTGGAGGCGGAGTTTAACCACATTATTAAGCTGCAGTCACAATGGACTTTTCTTTTCATAGACTTCCATTCATACGCACGCTAATGCAACAGACCGGAAATGCAGGGTCATGCGTCAAGTTTTGCTTTTTGCTGCAATGCAAAGTTCAAGCTTGGTGAACGCTGACCTGCGAAATCCAGGATCAAAACATGATCTCTCTCAACAGAAATTTAAAACACAGAGCAATCGCTTGCTTTTTTAAATTTCTAATCATCTTGTTTAATTACGCCCCTTTTCATAGCGCTGTACGACAGAATTTTGCAAGCTCAAACTCTAGTGTGACCGCAGCTTAACATGATATTGAAGTGCATTTTATTACCTGTTGTTTTTTAAACTAACAAATACGTTTTGAGTTCTGAAACTTATAGTGTGGCTTTGCAATACAATAATCTCTAATGAAATCAAGCGATTTCTCAGTTCATGATCCTTTTAAAGTTTGCATGAACCAGAAGCTGTGACCGTTTTTTCCCTCGTATTGTGACACAGTTCCATAAGAAACGGAATATTAAATGAGAAAACAGTGGGTGTGGCTTTTTTTCTACTGCGAGCTGATTGGATGTAGTAAAGCAGGCATTTCATGCAGAAAGATCTGGAAAAGGATTTTCGAGTGAGTCATAACAACCTAACAGACTCTTCCTGGGCGCTATTCCAGAACCATCTGCTAAACCCTGAACTCTCCGTTGAATAACCCAAAACCTGCTTACCGTGAGTATGTCGGTTCCAAAACAGCTGATAAAGAGTTAGTTAAATCAACCTCCTGAAGATAACCGCGAGTTAATGTGTGCGAAGAGCGCATATTTGAAGAGATATATATATATATATTATTTTCAGTAGATCGCCGTATTCATGAGTCACCATAGAAAGTCACAGTGAGAAAAAAGGGCAAAGCACTTTACAGAGGCGGAGTTTGAGGTTTTAATGCTGGCATACGAGGCATTAAGGCCGATTATGAAGAAAAAGCAATACAAATCTGCATCAACAAAGAAAAGAAATATAAGGTAATAAATAGATAAGAAAAGAAAATTTGTTAGTTTATTAAATTACACATGCCACCCTCCCCTTTATTGCAATGAAAAAATTAAATGTAACTTTAACATCCTTTGAGTATGTTGTGTAACCACTCATGCATTTAATTTTCCTGCCATTAATTTCTTATTGCCACAATAATAATGTGTGTTGACTATATAAGGCTTATATAAATTGTAATCCTTCTGGTGCTAGAAGAACTCAGTCAAACTTAGAACTCCAAAGTCAAAATTAAACACAGAAACATTCTCTTAAAAGGTAATATTTGATTACTGCAGCTGTGAATTAAACACTCTAGATTATTCTTTCTGTCATGTAGCCAATAGAAAGGAGGCTGAGACCTGCTGCTGTGGGCCACCAAATAACTCTGAGGAGCTGCTTTGTCCCCTAATAAAGGCTAATCAGTGGTTGAATTATTTGACCTTAAGCCACACAAAGAGAGAGAGAGGAAGAGAAAAAAAATCTCTACGAGATTCGAACTCGCTCCGCTGTGAACACTGTTGTTCTTTAATGGCGTACTGACCACTATGCTGATTGCTGCGCTCTGAAACATCTGATATGCAGAGGTTTATGGCCAAGGAACTGTACAAAAGTGTATAAAACAGTTTAGTGCAGGCATACTGTACAAATAGTTCTACACACCATTGCCACATTGTACAGTAAAAAGCTACACTGAATGTTTTTTATGGTAAGCGCAGACCTGCGGTTTGCCACGTTTGATTTTAAAAGGTTTGTTAAATACATTAACGATTCTTTTGAAAAACGACAACGCTCTGTTAAATATCCATTTGGATATGAAAAAACCCACAATCTTATATATAACCCTCTCAAGATGAAAAAAACTCTTATATATGTGTTTCTACGTCCATCAAAATTCTCATCAAGAGCCTGCAATTCTCAGTAAACTCTGTCTGAAACAGACAAACTCTGGAACATAATCTGCTCCAGAGCAGGTTATCTTCAGAGAGTAAGTTTCTATGGCTATTTAACATACCCCAAAAGTTACCTCAGTTTTTGGAACCAAAGATGAGGTTATCCAGTTACTCTTAAACTTAACCGGGTATGTCACATAATCTGCTTTCTGGAATACCCCCCTGCTCACCATTTCTGTTTGTTGTCAAAACTGACAGTTTAAGGGGCGTGGTTAAGTATGTTAGCCACACCCTATACCTCAGACTGATCTAATCTGAGAATTGAACTGAAATCAAACAGGAAGTGCATTTTCAGATTTTAATCTTAGATTACAAGCGCAAACTATTTTCTTTTTCTTAATGACATGCACAGAAGAATTGTTCACCGCAAAACTAGCAACGTGAGCTAACAAAATCAATATGGTTAGTTTTGATTTCATTCGTACTTTAAAGTATCATAAGGAATGCACTCTAACCTCCCCGAAACCCTCCAGTGCACGCAAGGCGAATAGCCACTTGGCTCCGAGTTGAGCCGACAGCGGGGTGAGGAGCGTGAGGAGAGCCGTTCCCAGCACACCTCCACCCAGAAACAGGCTTCCTCCAAAGCGACCCGATAAATAACCACCCGGGATCTGAGTAAACAGGTATCCAAAAAAGAAAGCACCAAGAAGCATTCCCTGCGTCTCCGAATTCCACGGGTATCTCGGAATCTGGGAATAGAAAATAAAAGGGTGAGAAAAACACAGCAAAAAGCACTTTTCCTACTCAGATTTGTTGTCTTGTTTCTAGTCCAAATATCTAATAATTCTTAAATCAAGAAGCATTTTTCTAGACAAGCAAAACATGCTGTCTAGTTTTAGGAAATAAGATGTCAAAACTACAGCACGGTGGCTCAGTGGTTAGCACTGTCGCCTCACAGCAAATCGGTCGCTGGTTCGAGTCCCAGCTGGGCCAGTTCGCATTTCTGTGTGGAGTTTGCATGTTCTCCCCATGTTGGCGTGGGTTTCCTCCTGGTGCTCCGGTTTCTCCCACAGTCTAAACACATGCGTTATAGGTGAATTAGAGGCACTAAATTAGCCGTAGTGTATGTTTGTGTGTATGGGTGTTTCCCAGTACTGAGATGCAGCTGGAAAGGCATACACTGGAATAGTTGGTTTATTCCACTGTGGTGACTAAGCCGAAGGAAAATTGATGAATGAATGAATAATCTGCCAGTGGGGTGAGAAAAATAGTGCTTTGTCAAAAGGAAAAACAAGATTATTTTGCTTACCCCCCTGGCAGATTATTTTGCTTGATTTAAAGAGCCCCTAATATTGGGTTTTTGAAAATGATCTTCATGTAGTGTGTAACACAGCTCTAAGTGAAGTGAAATATCCAGCTAAAGCTTAAATCTGAAAGTGGACAGTTTTTAAAACTATTGATTCATCTAAAAAAAGAGTCGACTCATAGTGGTTTAAATGAATCGTCTTGATAATGAGTCTTTAGCCATTTCAGCGTGACATGGATACGAAACATAATGGTTGCGCAGATCCGGCAAAATTTAAACCTGCGGCCCCGCCCACTAACACAGCAGCAAAGACAAACAGATCCTGAAATCATGAGTAGGGCCAGACGGAATCTGCGGACGTTTTTTGCTATTTCTGCGGAAAATTTTGGTAAAAATTTGCGGAATAAAGAGTATCATAACTAAAACCTTAAAATGTGAAATAAAAAATAATATCTTTTTAACTTTTATTTAATGTTTAAAATGCAAATCCAATTAGATTAACAGTAAATAGTTAACTGTAAATAAATAAACAATTAATGATGGGCAAAAAATCTGCGGAATTCTGCGCGCGCAGATTCCGTGTGGGCCTAGTCATGAGTCATGAAGACGCTGTGCTTACCTGGATATTATTGGAAGTGTGAGGGAAAGGTGTGGTTCAGAAATCACTTACATTGGGCGATTCGACAGCCGTTTGTTACAGGAAGGATCAGAAAAGACTACTGATGTATGAGACTATGACAGAGCTGGACAGGAACAGAGCTCATGGATTAATTTCTTCCTCCATTTTGTAATGGACAGACAATACACCAGGGGTGTGGGGAAAATAAGGAGTTTATTAAGCATAGGGCTTCGGGCTGGTGCACAGCACTGGAAAGGCTTACGAAGGCTTAGGGTGAGCGCGATGGGAGCCCGCAGAGATAGCTTGTCAGAGGACAGAGGAGGAGCGCTGGTGAGCGCTACAACCTCCCCGGTTGGGGATGTGATCGTTGGGCAAAGCAGAGTACAGGTAAGCCCTGAGAACATATAACACCACGCAAGAGGTGCCACAGCAATGATTGCAAATAGAAATGATCTACATGTTTTGTTACTTGTAACCGCTTGTACTGTATCAGGTTAACTCTTTATATTCTCAAATCGCGTCTAATGCCACGTTGAAAACGTGACGCGTGCTGCTTTGTTTACAGATTTTAATGCGTTTGTGAGATCGTGTTCCTCTGCCGTTTGTCATTGTTATGGCCACCGTTAGCTGATCCTACACAAGTGCAGCGGTCAAGATTCAGAATAGTTTAGCTTTTGCTGCTGTGTGGATTAATACTAAATGTGTATCATAGTTACACATGAAGACCCGGGGGCTTGATAAACTGCGCTGGGCATTTTACTGTCTCACGCTGAACGCTGTTGACCAATGGCAACAGGCTGTCATCGGTCCAATCAGTGCAGATTAGCTTCGCGCTAAGGAGGGGTTTGGGAACAAATGAATTGCTGAACGATTCGCTGGGATAATTAGGTAAAAATAAATGCATATTATAAGACCATGAAAGTGCTTTTTGGCATTGCATGCAGATCAGCCTGTTGTTGGAGACCCATAAAACCGAAATATGACCCTTTTTAATGTGTAATAGGGGCTCTTTAAGGAAAAACTCACTTTATCTTGGATATTATTTCTTAAAACAAGATTTTTTTTTGCATGCCTAGAAAATGCTTCTGGGTGTCACAATGGCATAATGGGTAGCACGATCACCTCACAGCAAGAAGGTCACTGGTTCGAGCCCCAGCTGGGTCAGTTGACATTTCTGTGTGGAGCTTGCATGTTCTCCCCGTGCTGGCGTGGGTTTCCCCCACAGTCTAAACACATGCGCTATAGGTGAATTGGGTAGACTAAACTGTCCGTAGTGTAGGTGTGTGAAAAAGTGTGCATGGGTGTTCCCAGTGTTGGGTTGCGGCTGGAAGGGCATCCACTGCGTAAAAAATGCTGAATAAGTTGGCGGTTCATTCCGCTGTGGCGACCTCTGATTAATAAAGGGACTAAGCCGAAAAAACAAAACAAATGAATGAATGAAAATGCTTCTTGATTTAAGAATTTTGAGATATTTGGACTAAAAACAAACAATTTAAGTAAGAAAAACATTATTTGCAGTGTATGACAAGAAACAAGGACTGTACGGGTCAAAGACGAGATGTCCCATTTTGGTGTCCAGATAAAATTACAATTAAAAAATATATTTTATTTAAGTGTGTTGGTATCTACACAGAAAGCATATTAAAGGAAGTACAGGGTCTACTTTTAAGTTTTAAAAAACTTTTGTGAAAATAAATATTGGTCAAAAAATGCTTCAGCATCAATAAAAAAAATCTATAAAAGACTGTACTTAGTTTTATTTTATGGGCAAAACCCAATAGTTGGAAGGATAGTGGCAAATTATAAAGATTTTAAGTGACAATTAATTTGTATTTTGGAGCTGCACTGTGATCATTAAATAGAGACTTTTATTATGTCATTAAATGACTGCTGTTCTAAATATGTCTGAAAGGATTATTGTAGGATGTAATATATGATAGTCCTTATTTTTTGTTCCAAATAAGTAAATAAATAAATAAATGATAAATTATATGGAGAACGAAGTCACATGCATTGCTCAGGGATGAGTTTTTCACAGACTTTAACAGAGTGTCAAAATCTTGATGCTTCTGTGGGTCTCGTCTATCAAGTCTGAGTTTTATTTTGTTTTTCTACTAATGTCCATCCTGGTTTCATCTTCATCCTCCTGGTAATGTAGATGTTGGTCTAATACAGCTAATATTCATTTACACTGAGGAATGGCAGAAAGTTGCTCAAGAACTGAGAGATTTCAGCTGCTGACTGGGCTTTCACTGCCTTTCTACACCTCAATTTCTTCATGTGTTCATTACTTTTTTTTCCTGTGTCATTTCATTTTATTACACATAACTTAATTTGTAAACTAATTAGATTTGTTTTCTTTGCATATATGGATTTCTTTGGTAGTTATCAACATCCGGAAAATTTCAAGTCAACAGCACCTTTAGAAATACGTTTTCTGAGAAATATGGTGACGTGTTCAATACTTATTACCCCACTGTGCATATATATATATATATATATAACAAAGTCTTAAAGCTGTATAACATCATTATTTTGTTGATATTTTAAATTGTTATCATTTTTAACCTACATTTACACTAGTATTCAGCTTAACGTGCAATTTAACTAGGTTAATTAGGTTAAATTCTGACCTTAAAATGGTTTTAAAAATGTAAAAACTGCTTTTACAGTAGCTGAAATAAAACAAATAAGACTTTCTCCAAAAGAAAAATGATATAAAATACTGTGATTGCTCCATTAAATAACTTTAATATTCGAACATTAAATATTCAAAAAGAAAACACACAGGTGGGCTAATAATTTTACCCTCAACTGTATACAAATAATAGTGAAGAGCAGTTTTTGTCTTACCTCTTCTGGCTGTTCTGAGCTTTGGCTGTTGTTGTCATGCGCAGGGGATGGTGCTGGACACTCGTTTGATATATTGCTATTAGGTGATGGCTGGTCATTGGTCCCATTAACCATTGCAACCATGGCAACACTGAGGTTTACACGCAGCCCATAAACCACAGCAAAGCCAAAGAACATCATAACAGCCAGATTGCAGCGTACAGAGCAGCATTTGGGAGGCACTGTCACACACACAAACACTTTGAAATGTTAAGTTATTATATATTTTGAGACAGCCAAGACTGAAAAGCATTCAAATATTTGGGGACAGGCAGATCTTTTTGTTTTTGAAAGAACTTAATACTGAGTTAAATATTCATTGATGATCAAATGTAACAGGAAAAATATAGTTAACATATAGTTACAAAATATTTATATTGTTGTTTTTTTGTTTAAAACTTTATTAATGTCCTTGGGGCAATTCATTCTGATATCTGTAGTGCTTCACAAGTATGACGCAAAATAAAATAAAATAAAATAAGGGTGTCTCTGTGGCAAAGTAGGTAGCACAATCGCCTCACAGCAAGAAGATCGCTGGTTCCAGCCTCAGCTGGGTCAGTTGGCATTTCTGTGTGGAGTCTGCCTGTTCTCCCCGTGATCGCGTGGGTTTCCTCCGGGTGCTTCGGTTTCCCCCACAGACCAAACACATGCGCAATAGGTGAATTGGGTGAGCTAAATTGTCTGTAGTGTATGTGTGTGAATGAGAGTGCATGGATGTTTCCCAGTGATGGGTTGCAGCTGGAAGGACATCCACTGCATAAAACATATTCTGCATAAGTTAACGGTTCATTCCACTGTGGCGACCCCAGATTAATAAAGGGACTAAGCCAAAAAGAAAATGAATAAATGAAAAAAATTAATTAATTAAATAACAAATTAAAAATACAATAAAACAAAAACAATTTATGAATAAAATGAAATAAATTAAAAACAATTTAAAATAAAATAAAATTAGATTAAAATAAATCGATTTGTAAATAAAATAAAAAATAAAAGTACAAAAAATAAAAATAAAAAACAACAATTTAAAAATACAACAAAATAAAAAATATATAAATAAAATTAAAGAAAAATAATAAATAAAAATAGCAATTTAAAAATACAATAAAATATAAGCTATTTATAAATAAAATACAAAATATTTATGAATAGAATAAAATACAAATTAGTTCTAAGTAAAATAAAATAAAATAGCACTTAAAAAATACAAAAATAAAAAAAATAAAATAAATAAAATAAGATTAAAACAAATCAATTTATAAAATAAAATAATAATTAAAAAATTCAACAAAATATTTTTTTTAAGTAAAATAAAAATAGCAATTTAAAATACAATAAAATAAAAGCTATTCATAAATAAAATGAAATAAAACGATGTATAAACAAAATAAAATAAAAGCTATTCATAAATAAAATAAAAAATATTTAGAAATACATAATAAAACTAAATTAGATAAAAATAAATCAATTGATGAATAAAATAAAAAAGATTCATAAATACAAATAAATAAAAAAAGATTTATAAATAAAATATAAATAAATTAGGTTAAAATAAATCAATTTATAAATAAAATTAAATAAAAAGTACTTTTTACAATAACTGCTTTTACAAGTTGTGTTTAAGAAATGGCTGCTAAAAACATTAATAAGCTATGTTGTTTTCAAATTGTGTTTTTTCACAATTATTTGCCGTATTTTTAAACAAATAAATGCTCAAATTCTTTCAAAAACAAACATTCCCTTGATATTTGAATGACTTTTTAGCACTGAAGCTCAGTCAAATGCACAAGCAGTTATACAGTATTTCATGCAGATTTTAAATGAACCACAAAAGATCAAACTGCAGACGGACCTTTGGTTTCTTGCAGGTCTTTTTCAAGAAGCGGTGCAGTGTCACTGTCCTGGTCATCTTCAGTCGTGTTGATGGAGTAACCGTCTTCTAGTGCCATGATTGCATAGATTAAGATATGTTTATGGACTGAACTTGAATTAGCTGAAGTATGACATCCACAAATTCTGAAACAAAACCAAGGCATATTTCAGACATTGCAACAGTGGTTTGGCAAAATCCATAAGCAATGCAATTTTTTTTCTACATTAAAATGTACACGTAAACCTGGTAAAAAAAAGTCACTTGTTTACCTTATCTTTTAACAAATATTGATCTGTTTATTTTCACGTCAGATTTAATTGTCTGCCGATGCTTTACTGAGCAGTCTTTTGTTATTATTTCTCTTTCTGGATCTCATCTTGCTCTTGTTTTACTTTTATATACAGCACTATTCAGTCCCCAGCTGTTTTCAAAGTGCTTTAATAATTAATTAAACTAAGCATGTGTCATGTTTAAGTTTCAGCTTTTTTGTTCATGATTTACAGAATACACAGAAATGTCATTCAGCGTAACCATAGGCTACATAGCAAAATCTGGCATATTTTGTACTAGAATCATCTATTCATTTTCTTCTCGGCTTAGTCCCTTTATTAATCTGGGGTATCCAGCATATGTTTTACGCAGCAGCTGCAACCCATCACTGGGAAACATCCAAACACCCTCATTCACACACTCATACACTACAGACAATTTAGCTTACCCAATTCACCTATACCACATGTTTTTGGACTTGTGGTGAAAACCGGAGCACCCAGAGTAAACCCACGCCAGCACAGGGAGAACATGCAAACTCCATACAGAAATGTCAACTGACCCAGCCAAGGCTCCAACCAGTGACCTTCTTGCTATGAGGCGATTGTGCTACCCACTGCGCCATAACTAGAATCATTTATTCACATATTTATTTGACATATTATTCATTTATTTACACATACAACTGTATTCATCTAGTCTGTGGTTTTTAATATGATTAATACAATTTAGGTAATATCAAAAACCAAATCCAAAATCCACTTAAGACATTTACTATATTATTTATGAATGTTTCTTGTCATCAAATACCATTAT
>CAIGQZ010001198.1:1413811-1432065 GCA_903798205.1 Danio tinwini | reverse complement strand
ATTGGTGTTTTTTCTCTCTCATTTTCTGTTTTATCTCAATGCAATCTCTACATTTAAAATGATTTGTTTTCCTTAAAACGAATCCACAACTAAAAATAATAAAGTATTTTGTTTTTAAAACTTGATTTGAATGCTGGACTGCTCCATGATTGAGGGTGGCGGGTGGCGTTAAAATTGTATTTGTTAGACCTGACCATACAAACTATGATAGAAAAAGATGCTATATATAACTTTTAGGTATAATTTATACTCCTAGGCATTTATTGGGGGCCGCCAGATGTTCTGCACTCTCAGAAATAAGGGTACAGGAGCTGTCACTGGGGCAGTGTCTTTTAAAAAGATACGTATTTGTACCTGAAGGGTTCATAATGGTACCTCAAAGGTACTTTTTAGGTACTAATACGCACCTTTTAGGTACCACTGTGGACTATTTGGGTACAAATATGTATCTTTTAAAAAGGTACTGCTCCAGTGACACAGCTCGTGTACCTTTATTTCTGAGAGTGTGAGGCCCCAAGCGGCCGCTTACTTTGCTTATTGGTTAAATCCGCCCCTGATCACAGGCAGTTTATTTTTCGGTTTGTACCTGAATTTTGAAGTGGAAGGTTATGTTTTGCTTCTCCCTGTAAAAATAATAATAGGATAATTCGTTCATTATTTCAGCAGAATATAATTAGTCTATCAGGTGTGACTGCTTATTGGAATAATGCAGTGGATAATATTTGTCGGAAAAAGGCATGGATGCTTCCTCATAGTTATTTTCTAACAAATAAAGTAAAAGAGATTTCTTATAAAATAATTCATAAATTCTATCCGGCCCGTCATTAAATGACAAAATATTAAAGTGATATCTCCCTCCAACTGTTCCTTTTGCGATGACTGTTTTGAAACTGTTGTTCATCTTTATTGGAACTGTCCATTTACTAAAACATTTTGGAAAAGTGTCTTGAATTTTATTCGAAGTAAAATGTACTTTGTATTGGAAAGATGTAGTGCTAGGTTTTACTGAGTATGAACAACCTAAAAGCAAACAGTTGTATGTGGTAAACTTAGTTTTGCTGCAAAATTTCACATTCATAAATCAAAATGTTCTAACTCCAGACCTATGTTTATGTTTTTTCTGAACGAATGTAAACAATACCTTTCATTGATCAAATTGTCTCATAACAAAAAGGCTCTAAAAACTTCAACTGTCTGCAGCTCTTTTCCTATGTTTAATGGGTAATTTGGGCTTTTTCAATATATATATATATATTTGTTATACTCCCTGTGTTTAGCTGTTCTTCTTTTCTTTGTGTTAAGCTGTTCCTTTACTTCTTTTTCTCTCTCTCTTCATTATCATTATTTATCATTGTTAAAGATAATTATTCTGCATATTTGTTGTTTTATGTATAAATTGTATACACTGTTTATGAGCTTAATAAAAAATATTTCGACAGGCCTACACTACAGTATAGTGTATACAGTGTAGTTATAATTGTACTCATAGCAAACAAGAATAAACTTCTTTTTCAAGAGGAAAAAAAGCAAAACAAAACCTGAATCTTGAAGTAAATTAAGACGTTTACTTCTTTTGTACATCAAGATCATTTTAGAGTTCTTCTATTTTTCTTTACAAGACTGAAATATGACATATAAGAGTAAAAAACCGCTGAAAAGAGGAACGTTAGATAGACATATGTTTACATTTATATGTTACATATATATTTATACAAAAAAATGTATTTAGACAAATACAAAGTAGGACATTTAGTGTTTTTAAATATCTTCTCACCATTAAGATGCTTCACAGACAGATGTTATTTAATCGCTGGATGCTTCACAAAGATGATGATTCGTTTCGACTCCTTCATGGCCTTAAAAAACGTTTTAATTTCTTCTATAAATGATAAACGTTTAATAAACCGTGATTCACCGGCATTTCAGTTAACTTGCATGTCAAAACAGTCTCTGACTCGGTTTTCATGTTTTTGACTATAAAGTATTGATCACATGATGTCTAGACTTCCTGCTCTTGGAAACAAAAACATATATACCTTCCGGATCGACTGACTGTATCTGTTTCCGTGGAAATATTACGATATATGACTTATAAGTCTGATATCTGCAGGCATAAACAGCATTTTTTTGGTACGTGAGCGGTGTTTTCTGACTGTCATGTGATTGAATGAACAGAAAGTTCTCACTGTAAGTAAACATCTATCTTGTTTATGTGTTTTGTTGGGATTTATAAAGGCTAGCTATTCTTAGCATCGCAACATCGAGATTTCCGGGTTCAAATGTTGGAGAAAGGAAGTGATAAGAGACGCGTATTGTTATGTAGCTATGAATGAGGGATTTTAATACGTTTGCATAAGTTTGTGCACCATAAGAAGCTGCTTTTGACATTTAAAAGTGAAGGTAAAACTACACAAATTAGCCGCAATCGACCATTTCACTGATTCACTTCCTGATTTTAGCGCTTTCCCTTCCCGATAGTACTTTTTCTGTTAATGTTTTGCTCGTTTTTCAGATTGAGATTGAATAATGGCTCCATCGGCTGCTGTTCGTCTGTTGTCTGTCTCTGTGTGTCTGCTGTTATTGTGTGGTACATCATGGGCATCTAATGGCACAGTTCCTCTGGTGATTTGGCATGGCATGGGTGAGAAACACTACTTTTACTGTGACCCTGGGCCACAAAACCTTAGCATAATAAGTGTATTTTTCTATATAAATTTGCCTTACATTGATGTATACTTTATAATAGGGCAATATGTGGTGGAGATGTAACTATCTGAAAATCTGAGGGTTCAAAAAAAATATAAACATTGAGAAAATTCCCTTTAGAAATGTATAAATTAAGTGCTCAGCTATGCACATTATGAATCAACAATTAAGCTGTGAAATGTTTACAGTAGGATATGGAAGATGATCTTTACTCAATATTCGAATGATCTTTGGCATAAAAGGGAAATTGGCTAATTGGCAAAACATACCCATGTAATCTAGACTAGTTTTGTGGTCACATTAGTATAATTTAAGAGAAACCATGTAACACTAAAGTCTGGAAATGTATTGCAGTTATTATGCTTTTTTGCAGTAAACAACTAATGATTGCAAACATTAGCTTTAAAGAGTCTATAATAAAACATTGTACACTACCTGACAAAAGTCTTGTCGTTGATCCCAGTTGTAAGAGTAACAAATAATAACTTGACTTCTAGTTGATCATTTGGGAAAGTGGCAGAAAGAGGATTTTCCAGATGAATCCTCTATTGAACTGCATCCCAATCATCACAAATACTGCAGAAGACCTACGGGAACCCGCATGGACCCAAGATTCCCACAGAAATCAGTCAAGTTTGGTGAAGGAAAAATCATGGTTTGGGTTTACATTCAGTATGGGGGCGTGCGAGAGATCTGCAGAGTGGATGGCAACATCAACAGCCTGAGGTATCAAGACATTTGTGCTGCCCATTACATTACAAACCACAGGAGAGGGCAGATTCTTCAGCAGGATAGCGCTCCTTCTCATACTTCAGCCTCCACATTAACGTTCCTGAAAGCAAAGAAGGTCAAGGTGCTCCAGGTTTGACCAGCCCAGTCACCAGACATGAACATTATTAAGCATGTCTGGGGTAAGATGGAGAAGGCATTAAAGATGAATTCAAAGAATCTTGATGAACTCTGGGAGTCCTGCAAGAACGCTTTCTTTGCCATTTCAGATGACTTTATTAATAAGTGATTTAAGTCATTGCAGACATGTATGGATGCAGTCCTCCAAGCTCATGGGAGTCAGACACAATATTCATTCTTTTTCCACTGCAGCATGACTTTATATTCTATACTGTACATTATTTCTCTTTAAGTGGCAAGACTTTTGTTTAAGCAAAGTCAGACCTTACTGTCCTAATTAAATGATTAAAAATCAAGGCATGATCATATTTTATTTTGGTAAAATAAGCGTAATCTAGAGGCCTTTGTCTGTTTTATAAGTCACTTCTGATACCAAATGATCAACTAGAAGTCAAGTTATTATTTGTTGTTCCTAAAACTTGCATAGCCGACAAGACTTTTGTCAGGTGGTGTATTGTCACAAATGAGCAAGATGCAATTTTTGTAAAAATGACCTACAGAAGCATGTTAAAAACACACACTGTCTACTGAGTTTACCTTGAGGATAATTAGATAAATAATCAATGTTTTTTTTTCAGGAGACAGCTGTTGTAATCCTCTGAGTATGGGTGCGATAAAGAAGATGGTGGAGCAGGAAGTCTCAGGAATATATGTGCTTTCCCTCATGATCGGCAAATCTGTTTTTGAGGTAGAGCAGGTTTTTAGCATTCTTAGCATTTCAGCTGTCCTTTCAGAAAGAGGTGTGATTTCTTTTCTTTTTTTTTTTACAGGACACTGAAAATGGCTTCTTAATGGATGTTAATAAGCAGGTGTCTTTCGTTTGTGACCAGCTGGCCAAAGACCCCAATCTGAAGGGGGGCTACAATGCAATGGGCTTTTCACAGGGCTCACAGTTTCTGTAAGTACTTAATAATTAAAATCATCTTATATACAGTATATATGGGTTGCTCGTGCTTGTGTAATCATGATTATTTCAAACTATTATGATTTTCGTGGGCTATATAACCAAAACATAAATATATTTAATTACATTTTAAAAGAATAAAAAATAAAAAAATATATACAAATGAAACAAACTGTGCTTTACGCATACTATAAGAATTAAACTTAGTAATTACGGCCCTATAAATAAGAGTATAAAATCTGACATAGATAGGTGGTCTCAGTTGCCTTTAGAGATGCATAACATAATAGAGACAATAAAAATTAATATAGTTCCCCGTCTTCTATACCTCTTTCAATCCCTACCAATTGAAATTCCATCAAAACAGTTTGGAGAATGGGACAAGTGGATTTCAAGATTTTTATGGAGGGGCAGGAGACCTAGAATTAAATATAAAACATTGCAACTATCCCTGGAGAAAGGGGGAAGATCACTGCCTTGCTTGTCTGACTATTACAAAGCAGCCCAGTTACGACCCTTAATGATCTGTTGTAACCCAGAATACACAGCAAAGACCTGTAAACTTCATAAATTGATATCCCACTACGATCATTATTGGGTAGCAAGATTTTACATAAACAATATTTAAATAGCTTAAATCAGTGGTCCAAAGTTCCCCTTATGGCTCGTTTCCACTGATGGGTACAGTACGGTATGGTTCAGCTCAGTACGGGTCACCTTTATCAGGCTTGCGTTTCCACTACAAAGGGTACCCTTTTGGTGAGCGTGGTGTACTACAGAGAGTTTCAGTCAACGTCATTCTCGCTTGAATAAATGTCTACAATAAAGCTGTACAGGTCATTCACATTATATGAGAAGCTCTTCTAACAAAACAGATGCTTTAAACATATTAATACTTTTTTATAAATGTTTATTACTAACATTTCTATGAACATAATTTGATTATAACTGCAGATCAATGACAGTGTGACAGTGTTACAGCCTAATGTAACGTCTGCAATTATATAAAATAAATAAATGCAACATATATGAACACATACAGACCCTTACAGTCTCCAATATGTTACAACTTACAGATAAACTACACACAGCAGACATTAAGTCCTTATTTGAGTTCAAAAACAACACGCAACATATACAGTAGCCCACAGTCAGAGCTAACCTCTCATTTGTATCTGTAATCGTCAGCAGCACATGTAGCCTCTGTTAGAGAGTAATTACGTCATTCAGAGTTCATAATAGTCCAAAAGGTGATGATAAACATGGCAGTTTGTTCATGATTTGTTCATGGCAGATTGTTCAGGTTGCTGAAACTATTTGGTCCTGTGTTTTGTTGGGCTTCTCCTTTTTTCCGCGCTTCACTCTCGCGTTTGTCCTTTTCTTTTTGAATGGATCAGATGTCGAAGACGCTTCATTAATCACACACACGTTATTGTCATCAGCTCAAGAAGTTTGTTATATCAAATCTAGACGCGGTCGCACTTTTAGACGGCCTCGTAAAACAACAACAGGACACAGCAAATTCTTGGCTTTGTAGCTGTTCATCAAGACAACGACAAGGTTTGTTTTGAGCCCGGGTCATCCATTACTCGTTGTTATATTGCATATAGTTGTTCCGGCTGTGTATTTAAAAACATGGCGGCTCCATTGTTTTGATTCTGGCTAGCTCCACGAGATCGCGACGTATCTCTGTAAACCAATCAGCGTTCAGCTGCGCGTGTAGCTCCACCTTTTGGTATTCTTTCTCGTCTTTGGTACCCTTTCGAAAGGGTGCCGAAAAAGTGGTACAGTACGGTTTGGTTCGGTATGCTTTTGACAGTCGAAACGACCGTACCGAACCGTACCGTACCACTCAGTGGAAACGAGCCATTAGAATCTGGTTTAAAGAGTGTAATTCTCCACTACTTGAAAAACAGTCTAGATTGATTAAATGGGTAGCATTTGACCCTGACTTTAAACCAGCTAAGATTGATGTGAGATTTCAAGTGTGATATAGGCTTGGCATCACTACTTTTAGTTTAATTTCCTCGAATGGGGAATTGGATAGCTTCCAGAAAATCGCAAATATGTATGGTCTGGAAAAATGTGATTTCTTTAGGCACCTGCAAACCAGCACCTACTTTAATAGCGAGATTAGATGCTTGGAGAACCATCCCCCCAGTTCAACTGATTTAGTTATTGACATCTACAAGAACAAAGACAATAGGAGACTTCAAAATTTTATTCTGCCATCCAATCCACCAAGGCAGACTCAACAAATGACATCAGACTAAAATATGAGAGAGAATCCAACCTAGTCATCTCAGAGGAAGATTGGTTGAATATCTGCTCAGTACAGGCCACCTCTTCCAGCTCTGGTATGTGGAGAGATTTTTGCTGGAGGAATCTTACTAGATACTTTATAACCCTCAAGTTAACATGCATGCAAACACGGGAGAAGGACAGGGGACAGTGCTGGAGGAGATGTGGAAAGACTTGGCAAACCACTTTCACATATTTTAGAGTTGCCCAGCCATTCAGTCATACTTGCAGGACGTAATGCTAGTAATACAAAATATTTTTGGTGATGATGTGGACCTTTTCTTTTACAACAATTTGTCTGGGAAATATTGCAGCTAACTTAATGGTGAAAGACAAGTATTTATTAAAAATACTTCTAGCAACCAGTAAGAAAACTGTGACTCGAAAGTGGCTACAACTGTAACCCCCTACAAAATCTGAATGGTTGGATATCGTATCTAATGTTCAAAACATGGAGAGACTTTTTCTTTAAAACTAAAAATGGACAAATACCTGCAATATTTGGAGAAATGGATTGTACTAATGCCTTTACACAGTGTAATCTGATTTCTATATGTACTTGTTAATGTGACCTGTAAGGAAATATGTGACCAGTCAACTGTTCATTTAAGTTCCTATGTGTTATTGTATTTTTTATTTGTTATTTTATTTATTTATTATTTTTTATTCTATTATTTATTATTATTTTTTTCCTTGTTTCTTCCTTTAAAAAGAGAAATAAAAATAAAGTATATATAAAAAAAGGATTAAACTTGATTTGTTTCCTTTTTTTAAGCTACAAAAGTCCTTCAGTCAAGAGGAGTGAGTGATGTGTCTTTTATGGTTTATTGATAATCAAAAGCAGTCGACTGCAGGAATATAAGGCGGCGCTATCACTTTAAGAGTCGCACGGATTCGATGTACTGTTACGCATGCAGTATTAGTACATAACAATGAGGGTTTATAATCACCAAGCACTATGTTTTGACAAATTTTTGCATGCATTTACAATAATACTTTCATTATTGTTTTTTTTCATAATCGTTGGAGGCTGAATTTTAAATTGAATCACACAGCCCTAATGTAGATGAATAATCATGTTGTTTCACCTCTGACTGTGTTGTTTGTTTCACGAGGCGTGCGGTGGCGCAGCGCTGTCCAGATCCACCAATGAGGAACCTTATCTCCGTCGGTGGACAACATCAAGGTAATCAGACGGATGTGCTTCGAGCTTGAGTTAATTCCTGTAAACAGATCATTGCTTGCTGAAAAAAAAAGCAGTTCAGAGGAACAGGCCTGTTTCGTATAAGCTGTATAATAATATAATTAATTATTACATATTTATTAAGATAAATAAATTCAAAAGCAACACAAGTCAGGGTTCAACGCTAAGGATTTTTTCTACTGGCCCGATCGGACCAGTGGTTGAGATTTTTACTTGCCCTGCCCAAATTTTTCACTGGCCCCACCAAAAAAAAAAAGATTTCTTAGCCACATATTTTAAATAACGTGTCAAAACGTTATTATGGAACAGTTCATGGAAAAAAATAAACTTACAACATCCAGTCAGATAAGAGGAACCAAAAAGCAATATGGTGTTCATGACATCACAGAGAAAGGTTAACATTTAAAGGCTTAAAAGCACAAAAGGTTTCTCGATTCTAAGACTGTATTTGCACCAACTGACATATAATCACATTAATTAAAAATGAAACTTTAATGACAAGGCAGCACTGGCCCGATCAGGCCAGTAACGATCCTGTCTACTGTCCCAAGCATCTCTCACGCTGGCCCCGGGCCATCGGGCAGTCCTTATTGTTGAGCCCTGCAAGTACATTTTCAACTTTTCAAGCACTTGATCCAAATTGAAAGAACTAGATAAAGATTCAAGCATCAAAGATTGCATCCAGCACCTGTACAAACCCTGTTTACAATTATTTAAAAAAACTGTTGTAATAAATTAATATTTCAGGGTTATTTACTGAACAGAAAATGTTTATTTAAAATGGAAAGCTTTTCTCGAGTTCACTTAGCTGATGATTGATTATATAAAGCTTGTTTGGCATGCTGTCCTGGGAGAGAGCCTTGAGTTTAAAAGATCCTCGAGCCCTGGACTCCCTTCCATTTGCAGGGCGAGAAGAGAGATTTAGCTTGGGTAGATCTCAAGAACTCCCTCGCTTATTAGTGGCTTATGACAAATTTGCTTTATGAAGGAAAATACTGTTGGCTAGGAACTAGACTATGGTGCCGATTTGGTTTAGTCAATTTACTTATGGACGCATGTCATTGGACGGTGAGAGGAAACGGGAGAACCCGGGGGTCAAGATCACGAAAATCAAGATCACAATTTTCTCACGATTCTGTAGATGTACAATAAGGTTAATATGAATAGGCTATTATTATTGTTAATTCTCAAACATATGGTAGAACAACAATAATATTAGGCCTATGAGTAGGTCTACTGTTGGTTAAAATGCTAAAGTTTGTATAGACTTGGAACAGTGGACTTGAATAGACTTTAAATTTGTCCTGTTTGTTAATTCACAGTAAAATGATGGCATCAGAATACAACTATTCATAATTCTGATGTTGAAATATTATGTTTGAGACATGCTTATTGTAACGCTGATGTGACGCTGACAACAGAAGTGTGAATCCAAATGCAGGTTTATTAGAGAGGACAGGAAAGCAATGGTCAACACAGGGGCAAACAGACGTATACGTAGTCAAATACACAGGCAGATGGTCAGAAGGTAGGCAGCAGACAGGAATAAAAAGATAAACATGGCGAGGATCAAAACACAGCAAAGCAAGACAAAGGAAATGCATTGTAATGTCACTAAACAGTAAACAAGACTCGGCAACAACTGTGTGTTAGTGTGCTGTATTTAAAGTCCATGAATCAGTCAGTGAGTAGCTTCAGCTGCGAGTGTCTAATCAGTGGAGACTTGGAGCAGGTGTGTGTGTGTGTTGCATGACTGAATCTGTAGTTCTTTTGCTGGCAGATTTGTAGTTCTCCAGCGATCTGCATGTTTACCAGCGACTGGATTGCTGGTGATTGTGTCATTTGTCATTGGTAAAATGAAACATTTGTCATTATCAGATTCCCTCTTGCTTTATATTCAACATTATATAGGCTAGAGTAGATATACTGACCCAGTAAACATTTATTTTCATGCACAACACTCTGGGTTCACTAAAAGAAAAAAGCATATCAAATGCTTGTCGTAATCATAACTCTAAAATGCAATATGATCATTTAAATGATGTGCGCGTTTTCGATTTCACTTTTACTGCTAAATGCCGTTCATGTCATGGCCGCCGTCTCTGAGAAAAAAAAAACATACATGCAAATCATATTTCCCGCGCTGCTCCCAAACGAATGCTCCGTGCAACAAGTTGAACATTATTTACAACTTTATTACCTGTTATTTGCAGCCTATGCAGCTTCTGTTCACTAAAGTAGACATCATTGGCGGGCACGCGCACGTCCTCTCGGTAGTAAACAAACAGTGCGTCAGCTCACATGTGATTTCGCAGCCGCGAATACGTCATTACATTAAAACAGAGATGACATTTTTGGTGAATTATACCTTGTAAATACAGTATGTGACACTTTCAACACCATTTGGAGGTGTCCATGTTGCTGAGCAATGTATATAAAACGATGTAAAAACTAGTGCGACTGCCTTTACGCTTCTCTCCTGACCTTGAAAATATAATTGGCTGAATCGTAGAAAAGCGGAATTAAGATTGTGTGGGGACCGAATCGAGATCACAATCTTTTTTCGATGAATCGTGCAGCCTGTTCAGTTTTCAGAGTTTAAAGGGCACCTATTTTACCCCTTTTTAAAGAAGTAATATTAATATTATGGTTCTTCGGAGTGTGCCAGTTTAGATTCAGTTCAAAACACAGTTCAGATTTTTTTATTATAATGTGTTAAAAAGTGTCATTTTGGGGGCGTGTTCACAGCTTGCTGTTTTAGGGGGGTGTTGCTGCACATGAAAATTAGTTTCGACTTCCCGCCCAACTTATTAAGGGGGCGGAGCCAAGAGCTCCCCTGCTGTGTATGGCAGCAGACAGAGAGAAGCAACATAAATGAGAGGACCAGCATAACCAAGCAGAGACTACAAAATTATTTGTGTCTTTGTATAGTTTTACAGCCAACTGTGTGCTAGTTTAAAGCTCCGAGCTTGTAGCCTACACCGAGACTAATTTTGACTGAAGAGCATCACACTCCAGATGTGCCATGACACGGTGCACACATGACAGTTCATCCATGGCAGTTCAATCCAGAAATGCATGCCGCTGCGAGGCGTGACGCTGTGCGTCACCGAGCAGCACTTCTGGTGTACAACCTGCTTAAGGCTTTAACTAAAGGGCGTCATACACCGGATGCACCTCTCAAAGCCACGACACAGCACACCAGTCGCGCACATTCGCATGTTATTTAAAATGAAACTATTTAGATAACATTCTGTGGCGCGGCAGAAATATAAACAGTGTCCTGGTTCGTTGCTGGGCTGGGAAATGCAAAGAGCTGAAGTTTAAGGAAGATGCAATGAAAAGAACACATGAATGCAAACCCACCTAGTTACAAACACTGGCTCCGAGGAGAGCGATCATGTAGTGAATATTGATCTTGTGTTGAGCCCAATGAGCCTTACATCTAAAAATAGAGCAAGGGTGTTTCTTTGGTGATGTCTCTTTGTCTCATGCTGAAAATGGCGGACGTGAAACAACATACTGAGGATATGGTAATGTGCACCTGTCAATCAATATTGGTGGGCGGGGGGATCGCACTCCTACTTCAAGTTGTGGTCGATCTTAAAACAGCTCCAATTGGTCCATCGTTTTTATGTTGTTAAATAAAAGGACTGGGTGTGTTTATATCACCCCAATTTGACGGTCTTTACACTATACCTACACATATGTCTGTCCAAACAGCTTAAACAGTAGATTTTTCACCATAGGTGCTCTTTAAGTTCAGTTTAGTTCAGGTCAATGTGGTTTAATATTCACTGCTGGGAGTTCAAACACTGAAGAGTAATCCAACGATGTGCAGCTCTACAAGTCCCGAACCATGCAAGCCAGTGGCGACAGCGGCGAGGAAAAAACTTCACCAATTGGCGTAAGTGAAGAATAAAAACCTCGAGCGAAACCAGGCTCAGTTGGGCACAACCATTTCTCCTATGGCCAAACGTCTTGTGCAGAGCTGCAGTCTAGGCGCCAGAAGCTGGAGAATGCTGGACGGCAGCGAAGACTCGGCTGTCCCTGGAGGTCACAGGAGTCAGACACATGATCTCCACTCCTTCATGACCACCACAACTGCTACTCAGGCCTAATAAAATAAAAAAAATAAACTTCACTTATTATTATAGACTATAGAAGTGTTTACTTTTACTTTTCGTTGAACCCTGACATTTTACAAACCTCACAATTTTGTAGTGTAAAAAAATGTAAGGAACTGATACATGTGACAACTGATAGATAGTATCATAGTAACAAATGCAAGTGAGTCACACATCTCTTTTTTTTCTTCTTCTGAATATGTCTTGCTGTTGAATGTGTGTTTTTTCCCCTCCTGTTCTTCATCTCAGGAGTGTATGGTCTTCCTCGGTGTCCTGGTGAAAGCTCTCATATCTGCGACTGGATCCGCAAGCAGCTCAACTCAGGCGCTTATACAGACGCTGTTCAGAAACAGTATGTGGATGATGGATTTCAGCTTCTCCCTTTCACAAAGACTAAACTGATTATAACTGACATTCATTGTGTTTGTGATTTTATTCCAGCTTAGTTCAGGCGCAATACTGGCACGATCCTCTCAATGATGACCTGTATAAGAAATACAGCCTCTTCCTTGCTGACATCAATCAGGAGCGGGTGAGTTGTTTAGAAATTTGGCGTGTGAACTTAATAAATTATATATTAATATCCTATTTAAGGGAGTTTTTTGATAATGATAATAAGCCTTTTATGTTAGTGCTTTGGCTGATTTAGGTCGGTTTTGGATTAATATGACACTAAAACTGTCACTAGGTGTGACATGTCTTAACGAGTGATGCAGATAATTCATTAAGGAAGCAAATCGTGACTGTATACGAAATTACCCCCCATACCCATGCACTATTTGTGGAAGCAGCCATTTTTGTTGTCCAAAACCAAAGTAGACGTCATGAAGTGCACTCAATCAATCCCACAATGCACAGCAATAACGAGTCTACAAACCATGTACACTCAACAGCTATAAAACCTCCATAATGCAATGTGTGAGAGTTCTAATGCACTGTGCACCGAATGCATTTCTGCATCTGACCACGAGATGACATCTAATGCATTGTCTTATCAGTGTAAAGCCCTGCTCACACTGTGAGATTTTAGCCGCGATTTTGTCATCTGAGACAAATTTAGGAAATCCTAAAAGATTGCTGAAATCCTGAGCTAAAATCTGTGGTCTTAGATTTTTGGTTTGACATGTTCACAGTTGCGATCAGATTTTCCCTCCGATGAAGTTCTGGCAGTGTCAAAAGACTTCAGACCCTTTCCTGCAGTGTGACAACAGCTGTGTTGAGCGTCAATCCAAGAACCAATAGGAGCTCCGAATTTGATGACGCGATTCATGCATCAATTCAAATGACTGCGGGGAAATGTCAAAACTGCTTTTTTCTTATTCCTGGTTTTATTATTGTAACGCTGTGTGCAAAATTGCTGCTACAGATTGTTCACATTTGCTGTGAGGAATTATTTCAGACTGCGGGATAGTGAAAGTGTTGATGAGGTGGATGACGTCAAACTCTGGGAGCGTTTTCTTCTGTGTTTGCTGCATCTTTATTGTTGTTCAGTCTGACTTTATGACGGCTGAGATCATACAGTATGACATGAGAGCCATGTTTGACATGCTACAATCGTTTAGGACTATAAAAAAAAAAATCAGACAGTGTGAGCCGACCTTTAGTTTCAAAATAAAATATTTATTAATATTATTATTAAAATGTTTGTTTGAAGTTAAAAAAGTCTTTTTGTTTCTTTACGAATAGTAATTTTTTAAAGAGAGGAGCATTTTAACAGGTGGTTTGTCAAGCCCATTTACCTAGCTGAAGCACATTTCATAAATGCACAAAGGTTTTTTCATTCAATCATTCGTTTTCCTTAGGCTTAGTCTCTATTTCAGAGTTCGCCACAGCGGAATGAACCACCACCCATTTCAGCATATGTTTTACATAGCGGATGCCCTTCTAGCCGCAACTCAGTACTGGGAAACACCCATACACTCTCACATTCACACACACTCAAACACTACGGCCTATTTAGTTAATTCAATTCATCTATAGCGCATGTGTTTGGATGGTGGGGGAAACCAAAGCACCTGGAGGAAACCCATGCCAACACGGGAAGAACATGCAAACTCCACACAGAAATGCCAACTGGCCCAGCCGGGACTCGAACCAGCAACCTTATTGCTGTAAGGTGACAGTGCTAACCACTGAACCACAGTGCAGCCCAATGGTTTTTTAATAATAAAAAAAAATCTCATCAATCAACTAACAAGACACAAACAAAACAGCATTCCTTCTGGTACACTGAGTACTCTTATTCACTCACGTTCCATTCACTCCTTGGACTGTATTAGTGTACTAATTAAGGGAATAGTGACTGAGGGTATAGGGGCCAATTTCAGATCCCGCAGACGTCTTTATGAATGGTTAATTGAATCATTGACTTGATTTGTTTAAAACTGAACAAATTCTTTTAAGTACGAATCACCACAGTGCTGCTCTGTGACTGTTGTATAGAGGAATTACCAACCTACGTCACACATGACGTCACACGGGTTCCTGGTTGCAAAAAAGACTGGTTGCAATAGTAAACATGTCGTGTTTTGCGGTAGGATGCCAAATTCAGTGCAAAAAAAACCAAAACTTTACTTTTACCGCACACCACGCTGTTTTTAATGCCAACCGCAGATGTCGTTGGCTAAAAGGGAGCTGAATGGAGTGAAGACCTAAATAAAAATGCTTGACTCTGCAGTTCTCATGTCATATCAGGTAAGTTCACGCTATGCTGAATCATACACGTTACTTAATTTTGATTGCAGCAATGATTTTAGCAAAAACAGTTAAATATGGTGAATTAAACTGCAGACACTGAATGCTTAGAATGAAATGTAAACATGTAAGTTCACATACCCTGTCGTACAGGTGCAGTTCGCTGTCAGAATGCAGTTGTTTACCTTGTTGATAATTATCCAGGCCTTGTACAGCTCCGTCTTCTTTCCTTGTCTTTGGCTAGACAGAACCTCGGTTTTTAGTAAGGGTAAAACGGATCACTGTTGATCCGTACGGATCACAACTCACGGTTCGGAAGGCACGTGACCCGCGGATTAATAATTTATTTTGAACTTGTCGGTTAATCCAACATTTATAACCATTGCAGAGAGATCGCCTCCCACGTCATTCAAATCGCATGCATGAAAGCATTTTGGCTTCCCTGTAAGATATAATGATGACGGGAAAAGTTGTGGTGGGACCTACCAATGCTTTCTTAGGCGATTAAATGTGTTTTCTGTCACTGCTTGTTTAGCCTGCATTAATGCATTCAGTGTAAAGCTGCACAATTAAACATTAAAAGATCATGATCTCATTTCAAACCCGCGCAACATGAACGATAAACGATAATGATTTGCATATGTTTATTAAATCTCACAGCGCTGCATTCAAATCTGCATCGAGAGAGATTCAGTTTACACTTTTTCAGTGAGTTACTAACAATTAAATAACACAGAAGTGCTGGGAGAACAGTTTATAAGTCAGATATAAACAAAGATTAAAATCACAGTTTAATGAAACATGACGCTGGTGAATTTGACGCTGGTGAAAGCAATTACATTGTGTAACCAACAGATGGCGACAAATAACTATCAAAATTATGTCACTGAATAGTTTTTCAAAAATAATAGACCTACAGTATAATAAAACAGGAAGTTTTATGTGAATTGTTGAATCATTGATTGAAGATAAATATGATCTGTTGTACAAGATGTTAGATTTCTATATTTAGCATTATCAGCAACAGTAGATCATATTTCATATTAAAGCTGAAAGCTGAAAACTGAACTGACACTGTTTCAATTCACTATAAACTTCCATGTGAAGCTGCTTTGACACAATCTACATTGTATAAGCGCTATACAAATAAAGATGAATTGAATTGAATTGAAATACTTCTCTTTTTTCAGCTGTTTTATTAACATTACAGCTTCTAAGTTCTGTTTGTTAAAAGCAATGTTTTTTGCTGTAATATTTTAATATAAATGGAAAGCAAATGACATTTGACTCCTCACTTTTTTGCTGATCTGAAAAATGGTCCGATCCTTGACTAAAAAACCGTAGTGTGATTCGAACTGCAGATTTGTGATCTGTTACACCACTAGTTTCTAGCACTACAAAGTTTTGAATCTGGTGATCAGGGAACATTATTTCTTGCACATGACCACACAGAACAACATTGTTGGCATCCAAAGACTTACAGGCCTTTAAATTCTCTCTTGTAAAATCACTTGGAGTTTCAATGAGATAGTTGTATATTTCAGGCTGGATGCTTGGCCATTTCGTCTTATCCAATATGCATTAAGAGGGTGCTATCGCAAATGGACCACTGGGTGACGAGCTGTTATAATACGCTGAAAGCATTATGTAAATAATATATATACAGTATAATATGTAATCAATATAACTTATCTCTAATACAACAATAAACTCTGTACCGCATCGGTTGTCATTCCCTCGCTGTAAATGCAAGCGCTCCCGGGGTTTTTTCTGCAACCTCGATGTGTGTGCATCCTGAATGTTTACAAACCGGTAATTCGTCTATAACAGGGGTGCTCAACCCTGTTCCTGGAGATCTACCTTCCTGCATAGTTCAGCTTCTACCCTGATCAAACACACCCGAACCAATTTACTAGGACCTGAACAGCACTTGATTATTACAGGCAGGTGTGGTTGATATGGGTTGCAACTGAAATCTGCAGCAAGGTAGATCTCCTGGAACGGGGTTGGCCACCCTTGGTCTATAAAATCAGCATCATATTTATGATGACACTCATGTGCTGATATTTAGAAAAATGGCACTCTTTCTTGTAGGACACTATATCATATCTTGTAAATATATTTGGAAAATGAGGATATTTTTGTTCTGTCAGGTGGTGAATGAGACGTACAGAAAGAATCTAATGTCTCTGGATAAGTTTGTGATGGTGAAGTTCCTGCAGGACTCTATTGTTGATCCTGTGGACTCTGAGGTGAAATCTGAAATCTCTCTTTACTGAATTAGAAAAGCCTGAACTCTTTCTAACTGAATTGTCTTTGACAGTGGTTTGGCTTTTATAAAGCTGGTCAAGCTGAAGAACTGGAAACACTGCAAGAAAGCACTATATACAAAGAGGTAAATTTGTCCATCCATCCATCGTTCTATCTATCCATCCATCCGTCTATCGTTCCATCTGTCTATCATTCAATCCATCCATCATTTTATCTGTTTATCATTCTATACATTGTTTTATCCATCGGTCTCATTCCATCCATCGTTCCATCGTTCTAACTATCCGTCCGTCTGTTGTTCTATTCGTTCGTCTGTCGTTCTATCCATTCGTCTATCATTCCACCCATCTATCATTCTATCCATCTATCATTCTATCTGTCCATCATTCTATCAATCGTTCCATCCATCCGTCTGTCGTTCTATCCATTAGTCTATCATTCTAGCTCTCTATCGTTCCATCCATCCATCCATCCATCTATCTATCTATCTGTTCATCAGTCTGTCCTATCCATCCATCATTCTATCTGTCCATCGTTCTATCAGTCCTTCCATCCATCCGTCTGTCGTTCTATCCATCTATCCATCAGTCTATCATTCTAGCTCTCTATCATTCCATCTATCTATCTATCTATCTATCTATCTATCTATCTATCTATCTATCTATCTATCTATCTATCTATCTATCTATCTATCCATCAGTCTGTCCTATCCATCTATCCATCCATCCATCCATCTATCCGTTCGTCTGTTGTTCTTTCTATCTGTCCATCCCTCATCCTATCCATCTATTCATTTGTCTGTCCTTTTATAATCTGTCTATCGTTCTATCCATTCATCATTCTATCCATCCATCCATCCATCGATCTATCCATCCGTTCATCAGTCTGTCCTTCTATCCATCTATCCATCTCTGTCGTCCTATCTATCTGTTCATCTGTCTGTCCTTTAATAATCTGTCTGTCATTCTATCAATCCGTTCATCCATCTGTCCTTTTATAATCTGTCTATCGTTCTATCCATTCCTCATTTTATCTATCTATCTATCTATCTATCTATCTATCTATCTATCTATCTATCTATCTATCTATCTATCTATCTATCTATCTATCTATCTATCTATCTATCTATCTATCTATC
>CAIGQZ010001198.1:1377548-1400827 GCA_903798205.1 Danio tinwini | reverse complement strand
TTGCATCATACACATTTTAAATCTAAATATAAATTAATTACAAAACTAATTATAAATAACAAAAATACCTAAAAAAATGTAATAATAAATAAAAATAAATACATATTTAAAAAACAAATAAACAAAAAATAAGTAAAATAAAATAGATAAATATAGATACCCAAAAGAAATAAAATAAATAACAAAAGATAGATAGATATCTATATCTTTTTGATTCGATTAATCGATAAATAAATAAATACACACTTAAACTATCCATACACACTTAAATGATAAATAAATAAATAAATAAATAAATAATATTATTCTGGATGTGATTAATCATAAATTTTTGCCCAGCAGAACTTTTTTTGCAATTAACATTAGCATAATGCTTTTATAAATTAACTCAAATGCAGAAGGTTCATGGAAGTATTTTGATTAATTTCTAACATTTACAGAAGAAATCACCACATTATAGGCATTTAACAGTGTCAGTATCTAGCAGCACATTGAGTTAATGCTTTACATCAAGAGCTTTAAAATATCTTGAGTTTAGGATAAACCATATTATGCATTTTCCACAATCATATGTGCTCACAAAACTATTGATTATAGCAAAACTGATTTGTTCCATACATACAGTTCATAAAAATGCTTGAAATACCATACAAGCACAGTACACCACCCAGGCCTATTCATAAATGAATCACTTACGAATTCTCCATCTTTGTTGGGCACCAGCACGTTCATCTCTGAGCTCTTGGCGCTGACTATTTCACACGACAGGGAGTCTTTGCTCAGGTACACGTGGCAGCCATCGGTCTTGTTGATGGAGATGGTTGGCACTTTACCAATAACCTGGAGATTGAGAGGACAACAAACCACTCAGAATGAAGAGCACATGCAAAACAGACAACCCTAATACTTTAAAGGATATCTGGAGATTAAAGCCATTAAAATGAATTAGGACTTTAATATAAGTCAAGAAAGTAATTAATGATTTTTTTTATGAATTAATTAAAATAAAAGCATGCAATTAAATTAAATGATCAAACCACATTTTAAGATAAAAAAGAAAGGGAGGCTCATAAATAAATCTGGACTATATTTAATTAAAAAATATTTAAAATAATAATTATAAAATTAAAGAAATGTGTGATTAAATGGGATTCAAATCAATTCTCTGAAATTTGATTAATGATAAAACAAATATATACTTCATTTAATGAAATATTGTAGAAATAAAATGAAAAATAAAAATGTAGAAAAATGTAAAAGAGAAATATTTTTCTAATAATCTGTTAAACTCATTGCTTATTTTCTCTGCAGTAGAAGCTAAAAACAGGAAAAAAAGTTAAAGAAATGCCTATAAATGCCTTCTCATAAGGGGAGTCCCTCGCACAAGATACATTTTTATGGTTCAATCTGGGCTCCATGCAAGTTTAGATAAAAACAAATTAATAATTTTAAAAACCATGGGTTTATTTTTTAAAATAAATAAATTAATAAAAAAATATGCTATTAAATTAAACGAGCAAACCATATTAAGATAAATAAATTTGGACTAAAAAAATAAAATTATAATGATTATAAAATTAAACAAATATGTGATTAAATAGGATTCAATTAAATTCTCTGAAAGTTGATTAATATAAATGTGTATATTGGCTTAAAACAAATTTGTACATTTAATTTAAATGAAATATTGTAGAAATGCATGGATTATTTTCTCCAGTGTAAGTGCTGGGTCAAAAAAAAAAAAAGAAAAGAAGAGAAACGCCTATAAAAATACCCTTTACATTTTAGAAAAAAAATGACATTTTCTGTGGCACATGTAGTCAAATGTCTAGCATGATAATAACCTTGCAAACATGTTTAATATTAAAATACTGGAAATTAGCCCCAAAAAATCTGTGCATCAAGTAAAAAAATGAAATCGATAATCCAAGACATTTTCCGATCCCCTACTCACTACACACAACTATAGGAGTAAAAAGTGCTAATAATACACACCTGGATTTTAACATCTCTGCAGTTGATCACCTCAACAATTCCCACAACATCATCAAAGACGAGCCCCATCTTCTTACAGTTATCTGCACAGAAACAGCACTGTTACTCTGCAGTCCAATAGAGAAACAGTGGATTAATACTGCTGCTGGTGTGTATGCTTACCTAGAGTGATGGAGTTGATCTTCCCCTTCACTTGTAAAGTGCTGTTGTTGCACTTAAAGCCATAAACCACCTGTTTCAGCTCTGTGTCGCTGATCACCAGATTCTGGACGCCTTCTTGATTTTCCTGAAGGTGAAGAAGATGAACCCAGCTTTAGCTAACTGGTCACAATGTACTGTAATGTGTATGGGGATGATTGGGAGGTCATGATGGGTAAGGGCTGATAGAGGGAATTTGGTTATGACACCGGAATTACACCCCTACTTTTTACGAGAAGTGCCATGGGATTTTTAATGACCACAGAGAGTCAGGACCTCGGTTTAACGTCTCATCTGAAAAACAGCACTCACTGACAGTATAGTCACTTTACTGGAGCATTTAGGACTCACAGACCAAAGGTTGAGCGCCCCCTGCTGGCCTTCACTAACACCACTTACAACAGCAACCTGGTTTTCCCATGTGGTCTCCCATCTAGGTACTAACCAGGCTCAGCCCTGCTTAGCTTCAGTGAGTAACCGGTCTTGGGCTGCAAGGTGATATGGCTGTGGCTAATAAATAATAATAAATAAATAAATAAATAAATGGTCTCATTTCACTAAAATTCTCTTTCCCAAAATCTCAACCATTTCGTCACAATCTACATTTCTTTTATATTTAATTTCCTACCAATTTGTTGTTTATTTTGGTCTAATATATATATATATATTTTTTTTTTTTCTATTTGTTTATCTGTTTTTTAATTTATTGATATTGATGCTGTTTCCTAATATTTGTTTATGTTTGTGAAGTGCTTCGAGTTGCATGTATGTGGGAAAAGTGTTACACAAATAAACTTTAGTTTTATTAAAATGTATTATTACTATTATTCATTCAATCATTTTCTTTTCGGCCTAGTCCCTTTATTATTGTGGGGTCGCCACAGCAGAATGAACCGCCTACTACTCCAGCATATGTTTTACCCAGCAAAAGCCCTCCCAGCTGCAACCCAGTACTGGGAAACACCCATATACACATTCACACACACACACACACTACGGCCAATTTAGTTTATTTAATTCTCCTATAGTGCATATCTTTGGACTTGTAGGGGGAACCAGAGCACCCGGAGAAAACCCATGCCAACACGGGAAGAACATGCAAACTCCACATCAACGATAACTGACCCAGCCGGGACTCGAACCAGCAACCTTCTTGCTGTGAGGCAACAGTGCTAACCAATAAGCCTTTACTATTTTTATTATTATTATTATTATTATAAAAGCAGCAGGTTAATCTGTCATTCACATGTCTTTCATGCAGAGAAAAATCTCTTCAGGATTATGCATTCAGAAGTTAAAGGGATATTTCACCCAAAACTTTACTCGTTTTAAGCTGTTATGACATTTGTTGGATACAAAAGAAGATATTTTGAAGAATGCTGAACATGTAACCATTGATTTCCATTGTTTAGCCTTCTTCGAAATATCTTTTGTGTTTATTTGAATAAAAAAAAAAATTGCTAATTGTCATGTTTGCGTGAACTACCCCTTTAACAGCCAAATACATCTTTTGAAAAAGTTCACATTGTTGTTGCAGATGAAATATAACTGGGAAAGCATGACTTTTTTTCACAGGAGGAAGGACTTTTATGCCTCTTTTACAAGGTAAAATAAAAGTAAAATTAAGATAAATAAATCTCTGATGTCCTAAGAGTGTGTATGTGAAGTGCCAGCTCATTATAGCCCACACATCATCACTGTCACCTTAAGTTCTAATAAGATTGTGTTCTTTAAAAAAAAAAAAAAAAAGGCGGAGATACAAACGTCTCTGCATTAGCATAATGGCAGATTCAAAACTAATGGCAGTTGGCTGCTTCTCACTTAGGGCTGTTTATGCTAATGAGGGAGAGAAGGTTACTAATAGGCAGGGCTTTCCCCCTCTGATGACACGTACAAAGAGTTGGCTGTAGTCTATGAGTGTGTGTGAATGTGTGTGTATGAGTGTTTCCCAGTACTGGGTTGCAGCTGAAAGGGTATCCACAGTGTAAAACAAATGCCAGTTAAGTTGGCAGTTCATTCCGCTGTGGCGACCCCTGAAGAATAAAGGGATTAAGCCGAAGGAAAAATGAATGAATAGGATGGATAGTATGCATAATGGGACGCAGCATTAGCTCAGGTTTGTTTATGCTAGCAAAAACTCAACACATTTTTTTAGTAGTTTTATTTATATGCACTTATAAACTCAGCTGAGCTGGAGATGGAAAGAATGTTTCTAAATGGTATTTCCAAAACTACCTTGAGCTAAACTATGATCAGCTCTCGGACTCACTCACCACTTTCCACTTCTTGCCGTCCAGCTCCAGCACTGGGGGCAGAGAGCGGGCCGGGCTGGCGGTGGCTGTGGGCCGTGGGGTGAAAGGTTTGGGACCGGACACTGAAGGCCCCGTCTGACCTCTGAGCCCAGGATTCTTATGGGTCTTCTGATTATCAGACACATGCTTCAGGCCTGCAGGAGAGTTAAAGGGAAATCAAACACCAAACCCAAGTCTGCATTATATTCTATGCAGGCACAGAGCAGGGAATATAAAATGGAAAGCATACTCTATCAATATTTATGATGATGATAATAATAATAATAATAATAATAATAATAATAATTTAAAGGTGCAGTAGGTGATAGTCTTCAGAAACATGTTTTGTTGTGCTGGTTGAAAGTCTCTTCACATTCCAATAGTATTGATTAAAGTAAATTATCTTAATGTGTTTATATGTTTGTTTATTTTCTGGGTAAGGCATAAAACAAAAAAAAAATTCATCCAATAAAATAGTGTCAGACCGATAATTCCCATAAATCTGATAATTAGCCCAAACTGTCTGTCAACAAATGTAGATTTGTACATCTGCACACCTGTTATCGCAGATCCGCCATTAGCGCGTACACGCTACGCATTCATGTGCACACAAGAGAGAGAGAGAGGGAGAGAGAGAGTTGAGTGGTTGCTACGCGGTTGCTAAGGCGTTGCTAAGTGGTTGCTAAGGTGTTTTGAGTGGTTGCTAAGATGTTGCTAGGGTGTGTTAGGTGGTTAAGGTGTTGCTAGGCGGTTGCTAGGGTGTTCTGAGTGGTTACTAAGGCATTGCTAGGCAGTTGCTAAGATGTACTGATTGGCTGCTAGGTGGTTGCTAAGGTGTTGCTAGCCAGTTGCTAAGATGTTCTATGTGGTTGCTAAGGTGTTGCTAGGGTGTTTTGAGTGTTTGGTAGGTCATGGCTATGGTGTTCTGAGTTGTTGATAAGGTGTTGCTAGGCGGTTGCTATGGTGTTCTGAGTGGTTGCTAAGGAGTTGTTAGGCAGTTGCTAAGGTGTTCTGAGTGGTTGCTAAGGCATTGCTAGGTGGCTGCTAGGGTGTTCCAAGTCTCTGCTAAGATGTTGCTAGACCATTGCTAAGGTGTTTTGGGTGGTTGCTAGGCAGTTGCTAGGGTGTTCTAGGTGGTTACTAAGGTGTTGCTAGGCGGTTCCGAGTGGTTGCTAGCATGTCACTAGCATGTTTCTAGTATAAACTAGCATATCGTTAGCATGAATTTAGTATGAATTAGCATGTTTACTAGTATGATAAGTATGTTTGTTAGTATGTTTCCAGTATGGATTAGTATATTGTTAGTATGAATTAGCATGTTGCTAGCATGTTTATAGTATGAATTACAATTGTAGTTTTATAAAGTTTTCTAACTGGCGAATGACATGATCTAGTGGGTTGTCTGTTGTCATCTTTAAGATAAGCACGTTCGTGATTTCAGAGCGTGGCTTTGGATGGCAGGGGAGGGACTTTATTCCAAAGATATTATGTTAACCGGTTAGCACTGTGGCAGATCACCTACTGCACCTTTAAAATAAAACAAATAAAATTAATAAATAAAAAAATATATCCATTTTAAATGAGCTACAATTACAGAGCAGTTATAATTGCCTATTAATAAAGATAACAGTAATGCTAATTTGAATTTATAATAAATAAATATTTAGTCACATTTGTTTCCATTTATCGTTACATATAATGCTACTACCACTAATAATAATAATAATATTCTTATGACAACTATCAAGTTACCACTAGTTATTAACTACTAGTAAATTCAACAATAATAATAATAATAAAATTTTTGTATCTTTTATTACAACTATTATAAATAGTAATACTGATAAATAAACCCATTACAAATAAATAAATAAATAAATAAATAAATAAATACATACAAAATCATATAAAATTACTCAAACTAAATTAATTAATTTGATTTCTGGTATTAGAATCTTATTTTAAAAATAATATACCAGTAGATCTACTATTACTGCTGTTATATAGGCTGTTATTAATTTGCACAGGGTACATGCAGGAATCCTAAAGGTAATTTCAATACCTTTTTAAGACTTTTTAAAGACCTTCTCAGAGTATTTTAAGACCTCGCCCCCACTTCAAGTTCTAATAAGTATCAAACCTTTAACTTAATAAACAGTTGTGGTTAAATAAATCATATATGTTCTGAAGAAGCAAAGCTAGAAAGAATAAATTACGACAGGCTTCAGCCACTGTTTAAACTCGCCTTTCTTCAACCAGGAGTACGCAAACTTACATTTCCCATTTTGCCGTCTGTTTCGCTCTATGTTTTCGATACATGTAGAGTGCGTCACATCACCTTCCCGCATTTGTCGCAAATTACGTGACATCACCCAGACGGAGGAGCTTGGCCAGACGCACTCCAGCCTGAACCAATCGCATGGATTGAGCACGCCATTGTTAATATTAGGAGGAAAATAAATATATTCATGCTTTTTTTTTTGGAGTCAAAAGACCTCGTGCTTAAGACCTCGTAAAAATGTGATTGACAATTTTTTAATACATTTTAAAGGCTTTAATTTTCTCGTAATTGATTTATCAACCTTTAATACTTTAGGACCCCGTGGATACCCTGTTGTATTATTATTATTATTATTTAATATTATTATTATTATTATTATTATTATTATAATAGCCCACAAGACTGTATCATTTAAAACCAAGACCAACCGCTCGTTTAACCATGAAGACTTCAGTGACCTTTTCATATTTACTGTTGCTTTCATTACAGCACATCAAGCAGAACCAAAAGCATAATTTTCAATCAGCCAAAAGCACAGATTAAAGCTTTAGTAATCAAACCTCCATCAGTTAAAAAGCTATAAAAGTGCCACTGAAAGCTCTGCGGTTCTGAACTCATTTTCACAAACAGCATCATAAGCTTTTGTCCTACGACAGCCGAAGTAAAAATTATTCGCCCTCCTGTGAATTTTTGTTTTCTTTTTCGAATATAAGGTCAATATTATTAGCCCCCTTAAAGGGTCATGAAACACCAAAACACATTTTTTGTGCTGTTGACAGTCATATATGTGTCCCACGCTGCTATAAACACTATTAGGACACATATATCTTACTAAACAGTGAAAATTTACTGTTTTAGCGTTATTTTGAGCAAATTCGTTCTTCCGGTTTGAAACGAACTTTTGAAGCTGCGTCACGGTCATGAGATACTTGCGTGTAAATCCAAAGTGGAGAGTGGCTGTCTGTCCCAGTGAGAACATAGTGACGTATCTGAGGGTGCGGCATTAACTCATGAGAAAGACTTGGTTCAAACTAATCAGCGCGCTCTATTGTGTATGACATGCAACTTCATTAATATGCATGATAGCTTCGGAGACTGTTTACCTGTTTACAGTGTTCAGACAGCAGAGAGACGCCACGTTGTGTTGCCAAAACAAGTGAAAGAACTAGAATTGAGACACCGGTCGACTGCATTTATTAATGTGCTGCAACAAAGGTTTTGTTTTCATTTTTCCCACTATAACAGCGCTGCTGATATCATGTGTGGATTACAGTGCACGCAACACGTGACAGAAATGCATTTGTAAGGAATTTTTTATTTTTTTTATTTTTTACCCGAGAGCTTTTCGCATCTGGAAATGGTAAAATCCGGATTTGCCGCTCGTCTCCTTTATATATATATAAAAAAAAAAAAAAAAAAAAAAGACACGGTTCCAGTGCGATTGTCCTGTCTCTACAGATTTGGTAAGTGTGTGTGCAGTGCAGTGCCCAGATGGCAAAGTTACTTCGTATCATCAGTAGTGCTCTTTCAGTTTTTAAAGACAGACCTCAGTCAAAATGATTTCGTTATTAAGTTTACAGTATGTTAATATCACTGTAATATTATAGTACAATATTATAGACTGAAAGATGTGCTGTAAATGCTGCTCTCGAGTGTAAACATGTTAACACAGTCAAACTATTCCCGTTGTGCAGGATTTTCGCCACATTTTATGACAGGATAGTCTATACACACACGGCTTTTCTTCACTCTCCATCAGTTCCTCGCTTTTAAAATCTCGTTTGTCACGGGAAACATGCAAGAAATGTTCCTGAATAATAAGTGAAAGTGCCAAACTGCAGTTAAAGTCGACAAATTAATAATTTGGCAAGTAATTTGATTACTGATGTCCATGTAAAGTCACTGTGTTTCTCCCCTGCGTCTGTGTGTTTGTTTTGCCTGTGATCAGCGCGTGCCCAAATGTAAACTCCCTTCTTTGCAAATCCTTCCCTCTTTCTCTCCCCTGACACTCCCAGAGCTGGACACGCTCACTTTCCTGACTTTTTTTAAACTAGAGGTGTGAAAACACCCTGCTGAGACAGAGGAGTTTCGTGGCCCTTTAAGCAAGACTTTTTGCTATAGTCTACAGAACAAACCACTGTTAGACAATGACTTGGCTCAATTACCCTAACTTGCCTAATTAACCCAGTTAAGCCTTTAAATGTCACTTTAAGCAGAATACTAGTATCTTAAAAATATCTATTATTTACTGTCATCATGACAAAGAAAATTAAATCAGTTATTAGAAATGAGTTATTAAAGCTATTATGTTTAGAAATGTGTTGAAAAAAATCTCTGTTCAACAGAAATTAGGGGAAAAATATATACAGGGAGATACTAATTCTTACTTCAACTGTATATCAAGCTGTAATACCTTTAGTGATGTCAGCTCCCTTGTTGATGGAGGCAAAGAGGGCGTTTCGATTGGTTGGTCCGGAGTCTCCACCTGATGACTTGTCCAGGTCCATTGGGGGTGGAGGAGGTCCTGGAGGAGGCGGTGCTGGGGCTCCTCCCCTTGGTGCCCCTCCTCCAGAAGCTGCAGCTACGGGACCCTAAAAAACAAAAACTCTTTAATATTTAGGATTAAAAAAATATATAGAATAAATTGTATGTACACATTATGAATTTTATATCTACAATGTGTATATACAGTTGAAGTCAGAATGATTAGCCCTCCTGAATTATTAGCCCCCCCTGTATATATTTTTTCCCAATTTCTGTTTAACGGAGAGAAGATTTCTCAACATTTCTAAACATAATAGTTTTAATCAGTGGTGGGTAGAGTATCCAAAATCTATACTCAAGTAAAAGTAAATTTTTACTCAAGTAACAATCTTAAAAGTTACTAGAGTAATAGTAAAATAGTATCTGATGAAAAAATTACTCAAGTAAATAGTTACTAGTTAATTTTCATTGAATTTTCGATGTACAGCATGCATCACATAGTCAAACTATTCTTGTTGACTTCTTGGAGCGAAAACAGAGACCGAACCGGCCGCAGGTCCGATAAACTCACTGCATAGACAGCGTGACCGTCCTCTCAGAACCGCAGATGGCCATATGGTGTGACCGCAGTATAAACTTGCACGTCTTTCTCAAATTCAGCCATCACTCCAACACAGGTGGCCACACTAACCGAAAGCGGGAGACGTGTCTCTAAAGCAACCACTCGCGACACAACCTATCCAAAGCAGCGCCTTGCAATATTTGCAAACAAGTCATACGAATCATATTTATTACCATTTGACAGTAATGGGGGAACGCCGCCAAATGTAGCGAAGAGTAATGATTTTTCCCTAATAATTTACTCGAGTAAGAGTAAAAGTACACATTTTTAAATGTACTCAAAAAGTACATGTTACCCAACAACTTTACTCAAGTAAATATAATGAAGTAAATGTAATTCGTTACTACCCACCTCTGGTTTTAATAACTCATTTCTAATAACTGATTTATTTTACCTTTGCCATGATGACAGTAAATAATATTTGACTAAATATTTTTCACAATACTAGTATTCAGCTTAAAGTGACATTTAAAGGCTTAACTAGGTTAATTCGACAAGTTAAGGTAATTAGGAAAGTTATTGTATAACAGTGGTCTGTTCTATACAGAAGTGCTAAGAGGCCATGCATTCCAATATTTATTCTCTCTTGTTTTGTTGTGATCACAACTTGATTACCTTGTGATCTTGACATATCAACTCGTTTCCTTGTGATCTTGACATAGCAAAAAAATAAGTCGTGATCACAACTTCTTTTTTTGCTTTTTATTTATTTATTATAAATATCATTATTATTATTTATATCTGGCAAATGTCTGGCCAGAGAGTCTGCACCGGCCCTGTGAACAGGGAGAGAATAGCCCAACTGCAAATGCGCATTTGTGCAACACATTCAGAACAGCCACAATATGTGAGCAAACGCTCGTGCTCATAATTAATGTACATTCATGATTATATTCACGTATATGATTATATATAATTATTTACAATAATATTCTCTCAACTGTTACCATTTTAAAGCAACTCCATATGATGCAAAATAAGTTGCTGAATGCATGAATTAAATTACGAAGAATGAAGAAGATCCTGCTCTTGCTTTGATCCTTTCCGCAAATTATTTACACCTTTAAAAAATGCACCATATGGAGTTGCTTTAAAATGGTAACAGTTGAGAGAATATTATTGTAAATAATGAAATATAATCATATACATGAATATAATCATGAATGTACATCAATCATAAGCACGAGCATTTGCTCACATATTGTGGCTGTTCTGAACGCCTTTAATGTGTTGCACGAATGCGTGTCTGCAGTTACTCTTTCCCTGTTCGCAGGGCCGGTGCAGACTCTGGCCAGACATTTGCCAGATATTAATAATAATAATAATAATAATAATAATAATAATAATAATAATAAATACATTAATAAATAAAAGCAAAAAAGTCGTGATCACGACATAACTTTGTTATGTCAAGATCACGACAAAACAAGAGACAAAAGCTTTTAATGCATGGCCTCTTAGCCTTTCCGTAGCTCTGTAGACAATAAAAAAAACAATATTGCTTAAGGGGGCTAATACAATTGACCTTAAAATGGTTTCAAAAAAATTAAAACTACTTTTATTCTAGCTGAAATAAAACCAACAGGACTTTCTTCAGAAGAAAATATATTATAGGAAATACTGTGAAAAATGTCTTGCTTTATTTAACATCATTTGGGAAATACTTGAATTAGAAAAAAAAAATTCACAGGATAGCGAATAATACTGACTTTAACTGTATTAATGTATATCTGTGCAGGACAAACTGAACACAAGAAAGTGACTCACAGTCTTGCTCCAGCTCAGTCCAGTGGTGTGGTGCTGCTTGATGTAACCCTGCAGCTCTGTCCAAATGCACACATAAGCATTGACCCATTCCACATGAGTTTTATCCCTAAAAAGACAATAAAGCACTTTTCAATAAGGTTCTATTAGTTAATGCACTCACTAACATGAACAAACAAAGAACAATACATTACAGTATTTATGTTAGTTTGCAAAAATACAGTTGCTCACTCACAGACTAAGCATGAATTAACTAAGCAGGAATCTGGATGCTGTTAATCCATTAGTAAACATTGAACTAGGATTAATAAAGGCTGTGCAAGTATTGTTTATAATTACTAAATACATTAAATAAAACCTTATGTAAAGCGTGACCGAAAAAATTAACATGCCACTTTGCTGGTGTATAGAAACGCTGTGTTCAAATAACAGACACGTACTTCTCTTTGTAATCCTTGAGTACACGGTTTGTGTAAAACATGGCAGCGTCCTGCATCTCCTTCACAAAGGGGCCAGGCTTTGGGGCCTAACACATTGAAAAAGGTTGCATCAAAAATTTGAGTCATTTTCCGAGGTCATACAGTGCGTGAGGGAACATCAACAAACCACAGATTAGAAAGTATTGAACACACTTCAGCCAACTTTTGTGGTCAGATCACGTTTTAGTGCTTAATTCTGTTCTGTAAACACATGATTGAATAATTTCTGGGAGTGACAACCACATTTCACAATCAAAATATTTCCAGATAATTTGGCAATCTCATTTGCAATAATTTAGTGAGCCGTGTGTACTAGGGCTGCACAAAATATTGTTTCAGCATCGATATCACATGATAAGGATGACTGTGACCAAATCACAGGATCTGCAATGTTGAGTTGAGATTATACACACATGATTTGTGGAGTCATTGCAAAGTTTTAGCCATAAAGTAAAAAAAAAAAAAAAAAAGTTTTGCATGCATTTTAGAGCCTGTGACTATTCAAGCCAGTTTAAAGGTGCTGTAAGTTTCTGACTCTTCTAAAGCATAAAAATACCATAATTTGTTTGCAGATATTTAAGAAACATGCTAATAAACATTTTTGTTTATCTGAAAAACAATGCTGAAGTCAGATATTCTGCATAAAAAAAATGTGCATTACGTGCCAGAATGGGTGATTTTGTTTTGGTCTTTTAACTCGCCCAATGCCAGTTTAGCCAATTATATTTTAACACCTCGGTTTGCCTTGGTGGAAAACAGCGTATTTCATTCATTCATTCCACATGTATGTGTTTTTAACATATTGTTATGTGGTATAGCTGAACAACTAAACTGTATTTTTATATTATCTTAATTTTCTATTTATTATTAATATTATTTTTTTATATGTCGTGTTGCGGACCTCTTGGCCAGGTCACCCTTGTAAATGAGATCTTGATCTCAATGGGTTTTTATCTGGTTAAAGGTGCAGTAAGTTTGACACCCAGTGGCTGAACTAGGTATTGCACTCCTGGATCATAAACGGAAGCGCGGGTTGCCAGATTGAGTACAGGAGCGAGTGATTTAAACTGTGTTCTAAACAAAAGCAACGACACGTGATAGAGGGAATATTTTCAATATTAAAAGGAGTTTTGGTCCTAACCAACATCTTGAATTGATATATTAGAAACGGCTTCTATTGAGCTGAACAGAAACCTATGACAGTGATTATCTCAGGTAAACCTTGTGTGCTTTATTCAGTGCTAAATGCTAACAATGTGAGTTTGAATGGCATTTTACATGACATTTATTGCCATATACTGAAAGCAGCAGCAGATAGTTCACCTTAGATCCTGAAAATACAATAAACCGTTTGATATTGAACTTTAGAACTAAACACGAGTGATTCAGCATCTACATTTAATGATGTTAAAGAGGGTTAACATGTATTAAACAGATTATAAACCTTACTGTTTGGTAAGTGAGTGCATATTCTGTGCTTCTGAATGGCTGTATTTAAATTTCTGTCGTTTCGTTTGGTGCAAACAGCCAAATTGCTCATCACTGCATATCTCATCATGAAGCGTGTTGTTAGGACGTGCGGTTACAATGTAACCTGCTCACGTTAGTAATATTTATATCATTTGCTAATTCATAACCTCATGTGGAACTCATTTGACATCTGATACCATCCACTGACACTGTCACATTTCGGTCACGGACGCATGCTTTCAGAGCCTTTCTGATTGAATGAATGAAATACTCTGTTTTCCAACAAGGCAACCCGGAGTGCTGAATTATAATTGGCTAAACTGGCATTGTGCAGGTTAAATTTACCAAAACAAAAAAGCGTCCCGGCACGGAAAAAACATTTTCAAAGCAGAATATCTGACTTTAGCATTGTTTTTCAGTTAAACAAGTATGTTCCCTTGGCATGTTTCTAAATATCTGCACACATATTATGGTATTTTTATGCTTTAGAAGAGTCAAAAACGTACATGCAGCACCTTTAAATAAAGAAACACATTCAGTCAGAAAGGCTCTCAAAGTGCGTGTCTGTGAGCAAAATGCGACCTCCGGTGGACAGTAGAAGACTCCGAAATGAGTACGCAGATTCATAGTTCCACATGAGGTTACAAACGTAAACATTAGATGAGCAGGTTACATTGTAACGCAGTGTCCTAACACGCTACATGAAGAGATTTCAGTTATAAGCAATTTGGCTGTTTGCACCAGACGAAACACATCAGAAATTTAAATACAGCCATTCAGAAGCACAGAATATGCACTCACTGCACTCCAACGAAATGGTAAGATTTATAATCTATTTAATACATATTAAACCTCTTTAACATTAATAAATGTAGATGTTGAATCACTGATATGGGTTGGTTTGCACGGAGTCACACTTCTAAAGTTTAATTTCAAACAATTTATTTTATTGTCAAGATCTGAGGTGAACTATCTGCTGCTGCTTTTAGTAGTATGGCAATAGATGTCATGTAAAATGGCATTCAAACACACATTGCTAGCATTTAACACTGAATAAAGCACACGAGGTGTACCTGAGGTGATCACTGTCAGTAATAGAAGAAAAACAAAAACTCATTGTAGTATGGAAATATTGCTTCTATCGTGTGCCGTTGCTTTTATTTAGAACACAACTTAAATGAGCCTTTTGGCTCATAATCAGGCTCACTCCTGTTGGTGTCTTCAATCTGGCAACCTGCACTAGAGCGCGTTTTAAACCAGGAGTGCAATACCTAGTTCAACCACCAGGGTCAAACTTACATATTGCTCCTTTAAAGCATTCAGCCACAAGAAATTATAAAGTTTGTAACTTTAAGAAAGTTTCATGCATTTATATACAGTCAAGCACAATTTTTAAATATCCTATTGCATATCAAATATCGCATTTCTCCTCAATATCACACAGCACTGCTGTTTATGCAATTTCTGTCTTAAATTGCTGATAGCCCCCAACTTGAATTTTATGAATCCACTCTTAAGCACTAAGGGCAAGTAAGATAACAACATGTTTTTTTTTAAGCAAACAAGTCTCTTTAACCCAGATACTATTGAATGTTTTCAGAAACTCCAAATGAGGAAACTGACTGGCTAGTGTAAATGTTGATAAAATCTAGATGGGATACAGCTGCGGTTGCCCACATCAATAGCATAATTATTGTGATGCTGTACAACAATAACTGATATTTTTACATTACTGTGAGGGTTGGGGTAGATGTTAATAAAATTTAATGGTTAAATTAATAAATAATACTCAGTATAATTACAAATTTTTAACATTACAGTGATGGTTAGGTTTAGGGAGGGGGTAATAAAATGCAATTAATGGATAATTTAATAAATAATATAAATAATTATTGTTAACTTCCGGCCACAGCTGTATCCCTTATTGACCTCCTTTTTCAATGCGGAAGTGTGCTCATTTTTGCAACTGTTTTAGAACTTCCAATTCAGTTTCCTATGGATGACTAGGAATAATAAACGGTCAAATTACTTCCTCTACAAACAAGTGTGTTCATGACTATACAGGCAAAGTAAAATAATATAATAAGAAAATATCAGTTTGCAATATCAAGCAGCAGAACGAGCTGTTTTTAATGTATAAAAATTAATAGGACCGGAGGTCTCGAGCCAAAGAGATTTAGCTTGAGCTGTCAAACTCAGTTCCTGAAGGCCCTACAGTTTAGTTCCAATCCTGTTTCAACAAGCTTGCCTGTAGGTTTCAAACAAGCCTGAAGGACTCAATTAGTACGATCAGGTGCATTTAATTAGAGTTGGAACTAAAGTGCGAAGAGCTGCAGCCCTCCAGAAACTGACTTTGACAGCCCTGCCTTATAGCAACAACCATAAAAGTCCCATAATCGATTCATTTTGAAACGAATGCAAAACACACAATGCTGACAGTCTTACCATGGCAACCCAGCCGAGGGCAGGAACGCTCTCACTGACGGCAGATAGGTGATTGAAGAAAGGAGAGGAGCGGTTCTTCTCTCGAAACGCCTGAACATCCTGGATGGCTTTAGACACCGGGGCCAACAGAGCGGTCAGAGCAGGCTACACACACACACACACACACACACACACACACACACAGACACACAGACACACAGACAGAAACAGAGGAAATGGGGAAGAAATAAAATATTTTTTTCAAAAATCATCAACAAATGTTGACTGTAGATACACTAAAAAAAAAAGTCTGGGTTCTTTTTTTTTTATTCAGCAAGGATGCATTTAACTGATTAAGTGACAAAACAGACACTTAATATGTATAAAAAAAAATAAATAAAAAAAAGCATAATAATAATAATAATAGCAACAATAATAAATACATATTAAATAAATACAAAATAAATATTTATTATTTTTGTATTCATTTATTAAATAAAAATAAATAATAATAATAATAATAATAATAATAAAATACATACATAAATATACAAACAATTTATTTCTGTATACATTTATTGAATATAAAAATAAATAAAAATAAAATAAATAATTGTTAAAAAAAATTATAAATACATTTTTTTAATGATATCAAATAAAGGCTAATCTTTTAAATTGTCATAATCCTATAATGTACCACCTTATTGAAGAAAATAAGCAGTGCAACCTCTTGCTACATAAATAATATATGTATAAAAAGTAAAGTTTCGAGCAGCATATTAGAATAGTTCCCTGAAGGATCACTTTGCATTACTACTACTTTTCCTGTATTTTTAAATCCAACAGATGCAGCTTTGAGCATAATGCACATCAAAGGAATAAATACCCTACCTAAACATCTTTAACAGTATTTTATAGGGTTGTGCTATATTGGGATGCATATCGTATGGACAAATTGAAAGTTTATCATCATTTCATATTAAGCTCTCTGGTGTCACAAAACACAGTATTTATGATAATAAATCAATATTTTTCATAACTTGTACAGCACACTATTACAGGGACAGAGACAGAAACATGAATAAGAGCATTGTGATAAATGTTGCAATCCTGAAAATATGTTTACATTTAGTATTTTATTAAGCAATATTTATTAATTTTATATTGGACCTTCAATCAGTTTTTGAATTTATTTTTTTTGATTAAACATTTGCTCTGAAGTTCTAGAGAGAGAGAGAGAGAGAGAGAGAGAGAGAGAGAGAGAGAGAGAGAGAGAGAGAGAGAGAGAGAGAGAGAGAGATACAGGAGTGCAGAATTATTAGGCAAGTTGTATTTTTGAGGACAACTTGCCTAATAACCATGTTCTCAATGAACCCAAAAAACTCATTAATATCAAAGCTGAATATTTTTGGAAGTAGTTTTTAGTTTGAGCTATTTTAGGAGGATATCTGTGTGTGCAGGTGACTATTACTGGCATAATTATTAGGCAACTTAACAAAAAACAAATATATATCCATTTCAATGATTTATTTTCACCAGTGAAACCAATATAACATCTCAACATTCACTAATATACATTTCTGACATTCAAAAACAAAACAAAAACAAATCAGTGACCAATATAGCCACCTTTCTTTGCAAGGACACTCAAAAGCCTGCCATCCATGGATTCTGTCAGTGTTTTGATCTGTTCACCATCAACATTGCGTGCAGCAGCAACCACAGCCTCCCAGACACTGTTCAGAGAGGTGTACTGTTTTCCCTCCTTGTAAATCTCACATTTGATGATGGACCACAGGTTCTCTATGGGGTTCAGATCAGGTGAACAAGGAGGACATGTCATTAGTTTTTCTTCTTTTAGACCCTTTCTTGCTAGCCACGCTGTGGAGTACTTGGACGCGTGTGATGAAGCATTGTCCTGCATGAAAATCATGTTTTTTCTTGAAGGATGCAGACTTCTTCTAGTACCACTGCTTGAAGAAGGTGTCTTCCAGAAACTGGCAGTAGGACTGGGAGTTGAGCTTGACTCCATTCTAAACCCAAAAAGGCCCCACAAGCTCATCTTTGATGATACCAGCCCAAACCAGTACTCCACCTCCACCTTGCTGGCGTCTGAGTCGGACTGGAGCTCTCTGCCCTTTACAGATCCAGCCACGGGCCCATCCATCTGGCCCATCAAGACTCACTCTCAATTCATCAGTCCATAAAACCTTAGAAAAATCAGTCTTGAGATATTTCTTGGCCCAGTCTTGACGTTTCAGCTTTGTGTCTTGTTCAGTGGTGGTCGTTTTTCAGCCTTTCTTACCTTGACCATGTCTCTGAGTATTGCACACCTTGTGCTTTTGGGCACTCCAGTGATGTTGCAGCTCTGAAATATGGCAAAACTGGTGGCAAGTGGCATCTTGGCAGCTGCACGCTTGACTTTTCTCAGTTCATGGGCAGTTATTTTGCTTCTTGGTTTTTCCACACGCTTCTTGCGACCCTGTTGACTATTTTAAATGAAACGCTTGATTGTTCGATGATCACGCTTTAGAAGCTTGGCAGTTTTAAGAGTGCTGCATCCCCTCTCTATCTCACTATTTTTGACTTTTCGGAGCCTGTCAAGTCCTTCTTTTGATTCATTTTGCCAAAGGAAAGGAAGTTGCCTAATAATTATGCACACCTGATATAGGGTGTTGATGTCATTAGACCACACCCCTTCTCATTACAGAGATGTACATCACCTAATATGCTTAATTGGTAGTAGGCTTTCGAGCCTATACAGCTTGGAGTAAGACAACATGCATAAAGAGGATGATGTGGTCAAAATACTCATTTGCCTAATAATTCTGCACTCCCTGTATAATCATATGAAAGAGCACATTTGAGTATATACGTTAAAAATGGAAAATAAAAAAGAAAGAAAAGTCAATATAATATGGTCAATTTAAGTATAAACTATTAATTAATTGAATTTACAGAAATGGTACGGTATCATGACATACATGCATACATTATTTTTGAGTTGCATACATGCATACGTGCATACAAGGACATGAGATGACTTATATCATGCTATGAGATTCATCATATAGCCCAGCCCTAGTACTTCATACTCTGTGATTAAAATGCATTATGTTGCATTGTATAATACTCACATCAGAGGGTTTCTGAGAGCAGGAGGCAGTGGCCAGCAGCTGTCTTTGACTGTTAAAGGCCTGCTTCATCATCTCAGCCTATAACACAGAAGCAATGACTAAGTGCACTCGCTATCAATGCAAACCAGTGTTCAGAAACTATAATCACACCGCATTACGTACATGCTTCAGGACGTCACCGCCTATCTTCTGACTGAGGGTAAAGTACTGAGCCAAAGGGCCAGAGATCAGGCCGTCATAGGCTTCAACATACACTCCCACCACTAAAGAGAAAAGAAACAAGAGCAGAGTTGGATCATCATGACTATTCAATATTGGAAAAATCAGACATTGTGATATTTTGTTTTTTCTGCGATATGAATATAATTGCACAAGATGAATTAAATGGCTCTATTTGTAAATATTTCATTAATTTAGATAGTTTTGGTCTTCTTCCATGAAGTGCATTTACATAAATTATAATAAATTACAAGCATATAAAAAAAGATCAGAGATAAGTGAAATATACAAAGCTTTATGGTATTGGCGAGAGTCTAACAGTATTCAGGTACAAAAATTTAACCATTAAACAAAATAACATGGTGATCATTGTACAAACAATAAAAATAAAAACTTTATGTTTTTATATTTAATAAATCATTTAATCCTGTGATGTGACTATTGCAGATGCACACATTGCCTTATTGATGCTCAAAAGATGTTGTGTCATGATTAGGGCTGCACAATACAACACACTCAGAAACAAGCACTCAAAATGTCACAATGGTAGAGTTTCACTATGATTGCAAAAGTGGCTGCTAAGATGGTAACTTGAGCTCCTGATATCGTCCAAGTGAAACTGAAGAATCAACTGGTGTGGCGTCATTTCCTAGAAATCCAGGATAAAACTAAAAAGTTGATTTTGGGAGATTAAAATGGCTTGACAAATGTTCTAGAAAAGCTAATTATGGAAGTTAAACACTCCTCTAACTCCTATTGGTCCAAATGTGATTAGATAATAAGTGGGTATGACTTACTGGCCCCGCCTACTTTAACCTGATAATCTTTATGTACTCAATTATGACTCACACTGTAAAAAATATACGACAAATGAAACCACAACAAATGTTTTTATTAGTGCTGGGCAAAGTTAATCGTGATTAATCACATCCAAAATAAAAGTTTGTTTTGACAATTTAAGTGTGCATACGGTGTATATTTATTAAACATATAAATACACATAGGTGTGCATTTATTTGATAAAATATTTATATTTAGATATATAAAATATATATATATATATATATAGATATATAAAATATATATATATATATATATATATATATGTGTATGATACAAACTATATATAAATAAGTAAAAAAATTGTTTTCCATGTTTTTTTTTATGCATCACATATACATAATAAATATATATAATACACACACTAGGTTCTTTCACACTGAATCCGAAATTTTCTTCTGTATATTTTGCACGTTAAAGGGCACCTAGTTTACCCCTTTTTCCAGATTTAATATAAGTTCTATTGCCTCCAGAATGTGTCTGTAAAGTTTCAGCTCAAAACACCCATCAGATTATTTATTATAGCTTTTAGAAGTTTCTATTTTATAACTCTAACCATCAGGTAGCGTTTTTTGTGTACTGCGCCTTTAAGGCTAGCCCTCCCTGCCCACCGTTCCCACGTGCCTGTCAGCATGTCTCAGTCTCCGCCCTCAGCTGCTTTAGACAACAGACAGACATAAAGGAAGCAGATCTCACGTAATGTTTGTGAGAAATACTACAGTAAGACCTTTCCCAATGATTATTTGATTCATTTGTTGTGGAGTTGCAACGATGAATCACAAACAATGTTGTTACAAAGTTCAAGTACACACACACAAATACACACGCACAGACAGCGCGCCCATTTAGCCTTGCACTCTTTTTGCATGCAAATGTGACAGGATGCAGGTTAATATCCACTGCTGTATGGATATGTTACGTTAATATACAAAATAAACCTGATTTAATGTCCACAAACCGGGATTGAAGTGTCTTCTTTTATAATTGTACTGACATGCGGCTGTGGTGATGAAGTAAAGCTGAAGTAAATGGCTGTAATTCATTAACATGCACTGTTTTAAAACATTTTAAACTTGTAAAACTCACTCTTGATCACATTTGATGATGATTGATGATCCTAGCAAACTGAACAGACTTTTATTTACGGTTGCTTTGCGCACAGTAACAAACTCATCGATAAGATGCTCTCAGTCAGCCATGGGGTCAGTGTAGGGATGTTCACCAACAGCATTTAATATATAATTCCAAAATCAAACCAAAAGTGCTTCTGGGGCAATTAATGTGTCAGTGCTCTTTGAATAAGGAATTAACAACATAAAGATAAACAAAATCATAAATCCAAGGCACTCGAAAAGTAATAATTAAAATAATTATTAAATAATATAAGCCATGTTAATAAAGGCTTTTTCATTTTTCCACTTACTTTGAGTGCCTTTGACTTATGATTTCGTTGTTTAGCGTTTTAATAGTATTTTACCTCTAAATGATCTTCACAGTGACTATATATAAGGCTTATCTTTAGAAGTCTAAGCTAAACAAAAGTAAACCCTTAATTATGGTGTCTTTGAAAATAGATGCCACAAACTAAAAACTTACAGCACATCCACCTTCAGTTACCTGCATAATTTGAGACGAGACAATTTATACAGCAATTCTAGAGTCAGTTTGTAAGCGCCACTAATTATTGTCAGACAGAAGTGGTTGTTATTACCTACAGATCCAGCAGCAGGGCCGCCTCCACCGCCAGAACTGGACATGGACTCCAGACGGCCCACAGCCACCTCCAGACGCTGCACTAGACCAGCCAGATCTGCCATGCCTGAGCAGAGAGATGATTTGAAATGAATCATTAGAAATATACTGATTATTAATCAACATAATTTAAAAAGATGATTGTTAAAAATGTACAGTTTATTCAGATTTTTTTTTTAACTACTGCGATTTACTGCGTTTACGCACATGCATACATACGTTTTTTAAATGCAAACTTTAGAAATGTTTTGGCGATACATTTGTCATGCCAATAAAGCCATTTTATTAATATAAAAGAGACCAACCATCTAAACAATTTAAACCATCTGAACAAATGTACTGTTATGTTTTACGCAATTGTTTTCTTTTGTCATCTTATTAATAATCATATTAATCTTTTTTTGTGTATTTATCATATTTTTTATGCATGCATATTATTATATAATCACTACAAGCATGTTATGATTTTGCCAAGTACAATGCGATCCTGGATTGACATCCATGTTGATCCTGAAATGTCATTTTTGTTGAAAAATGTAATCCATAACTATTCCCTACGCCTAAACCCAACCATAACTGTAAATTATTCCCAAAATCAGAGGGGAATAACAGTTGAATAACAATCATGTAGAAGTACATATATCTAACCGTAAGCCTAGGGCTTGGCGATTAATTGGAAAGTAATCGTAATCGATATTCAAAACCTATATCGATGTCATTTTCCCCAGGTCAATTTTTTCAATTACTTTCCCTACTGCGTGTGGAATCACGTGACCCCGCTTTGGTAAGGCTGATTTATACTTCTGTGTCGAACGTACAGGTATGGTCGGGCGCTGCCTTCGTGGGGTCGCATACTCGCGCACCCCTCAAAAAAATGTAACTACACAGTGCATGTTTGCACTACATTGATGATGATTGTTAGCTGCGCCAGACATGCCCTGAGACGGCATATTTTCTATTAGAATAAAATTATTATTTGCATTCAAATATTTGTTTACAGAAGACTCAGGAAATCACCGTTTAAAATATTATTAACAGGATATACAAGTTATTTTATTTAGAAGATTTTGTACGTTTAATATCAAAAACTTTGAAAATCATTTGTTTCCAAAAGTGCAAGTTATTTATTTTCAATGTTGATGTTCAATAAATAATCATAGAAAGTAGATGGTGAGGGTTTCCTTCAATTATTTTAAAATCAAGTAATGCAGCCTTCATTCAAAAATATGTGTGAGCATATTTAATGTATAAAACCTGTCAGTGAACTTTTTTTTTTTATATATATATATATATATATATATATATATATATATATATATATAT
>CAIGQZ010001198.1:1363334-1377538 GCA_903798205.1 Danio tinwini | reverse complement strand
TATATATATATATATATATATATATATATATATATATATATATATATATAGCCAGCTAATCCATTTTAAGTAATAATTTTAGCAAAAAGATCAACAGCATCAGTACACACTCAAGTCTATAGAGAGAATGCAGGACGCGTCTTAACATGTCTCACAAAAATGCTGAAGGAAAAAAAAAAATGCAATTGGTGAAAAGCACCATTATGGCTAAACTATCAATACATACACCACAATCAGGAAGTAGATGTTGTTTGCCTTCTTTGGGCAACTTTGAAAGGGCGAGTCCCTCTTTTACTGCCCCTTCACATAAAAACACACTCACAGGTAACACATTACGTAACAGAAACATGATCCATGAATCTGTATCACCGACTCGCTCGCTCTTCTTTCACCTCAATGACTCTTCAGGGAAATAATGCACAGGTATCCATATGAGCCCGTAATCACCTGCTACTAATGAGAGTTTGCACCAATTCCTGAGAGAAAACTCCAAGTATTTATAACTTACAAATTTCCAGAAACTGCATTATAGCTGTAGAACTAAACGATTCAGAGTGTAGTTTATGAAGGGTTCATGAAATACTACTAGCATTTAACTCTTGTGTATTAGATTGACTATCCTTTCATTATGTTGGTGGCTGTTTTTGCCCCATTGACTTCATTTATAAATGACATTTTTTTTTATTGCAAAGCCATGACAGCATATAATCATGCATTCTTGATTGTTGGTGGTTTTCCTTGTTGAAAAAAAAGGTACAACTTGTAATTTTTACTGTTGATCATCAGTCGGCAGCATTAACCCTTTAGATAGGCCTGGGCAAAAAAATGTTTCTGACTTTTATATTAAGTTCTATTGAGTAAAACAGCAGATTATAATGTGTGTGCATAAATAGATTTACCATGTTCTACAGTGTAAATGTGAAAACTTATATTATTACTTTGACTTGTTACAATTAAATGAATTAAGTTTGGCAAACTTAATTTACGACAGTTTTCAGTAATTAACTTAGCTTTATCTAGATATAATAGAAGTTAGAGAAGCAAGTTGGAGCTAAACTATGTAGGACACCAGCCCTCAGGACCGAGTTTGGGCACCCCTGATTTATGGCAAGAACAAATAGTGTTCGCTATTAAAAGCAAACAATACTTGTACTTGCCACAAAACAAAATTATTATTATTATTATTATTATTGTATTAAAATGAAGCAAATTATTTGTACTGTAATAAATTTTCTATTACATTAACATGGGAAGGAAATGATTTGTACTGTATGTATTGTTCCATTCTAGTTCTCTTAAATAAATAACTAAAACTTGTTACACCTAAAAGAACTCAATTACTGAAAACTGTTGTAAATTAAGTTTGTCAAACTTAATAGATTTGTTTGTAACAAGTCAAAGTAATTTGTTTAAGTTCACTTTTTACAGTCTAAGAGATCATATGCTTGTGATATTCTGAGACATATTAAGTTAAGTGCAAAGGTCTTCCTCTCCCACACACTATACTCTATATATCCAAGAAACTCAGCTTTTTTTGCACTGAAACTGATGATCATTACCAATAAAAATTGCACATTTTCAACTGGGAAAACCAACAATCAAGAATGCATGATTATATAATGTCATCGCTTTGCAATCCAAAAATGTCATTACAATGAAAGTGAATGGAGTAAAAACAGCCCCCAACATAACGAAAGGGTAGTCAATTTGGCCGAAGTGTATTGAGTTTAAACATTTTCCCAAAATATGTGTCAAAATTAGACTTGTCACCAAAAATATTTTTATTTGGTAAAACACAAAGAAAGTTGTGACCAAATTAAGACAAAAAAGAAACACCTCAGAATGGATGAAAACATCCCCAACAGCACACAAGGGTTAAATAAATAAAACTAAATGTATTGATTAATTCAAGTAATTTAATATTATTAAAACAATAACAGATTCCTCTGTGGGCACAAGTAGCTGTGGATTAGGGCTGCACAATTTTGAAAAAAAAAAAAAAGACATTGCAATGTTTTGCTTCTCTGCGATATTAATAAAATTTCAGAACATGACTTAACTATTTGAAAAGAATGCTAAATTTTACATTGGTTGGGATGATTTCATAGGGGAGCACATCTGCATAAAATACACAGAATTATCAAAAAAATAGGCAAAATACAATAAACAAATTCAAGCACAGATGAAAATGGAAAATATTTATTAATAAACAGTGCTTTATGGTTTTCTGGGAAGTCTTAACAGTGTTGATGTACAGAAATTCAATAACCAAAAGCAAAAATAACATATTCCGAACTGAGATAGACAGACAGAAAATCCCAAATTGTTATTGTAGATTTCGTGATGTGACTATCGCAGATTCACACATTGCAATATCTATGCTGAAATGATATATTATGCAGCCCTACTGTGGCTGTTTTCAAATTACAAAAGACAAAAAATATATAATAATAAAATCACAGATGCAAATTTGCTGTTGAAGAAACAAAAACATATGAGCGAATCATACAAACACTGAGCAGAATCCCAACTTTGGCCAAATATAATAAAGATAGCAAATCTGGCATAAGTGCACATGCAGACTGGAGTCAAACTAGAGTCAAATTTTCTCTTTCGCCTTTTTTCTTTCTCCCATATTGTAAGAAAATATACACATTCAAATTAGTTTAGTCAAATTGCCTTTTATAAACTGGACCCTTGTGTTCACAGACTAAAAACACACAATGAGGAGGCATTAATTATTTCAAAAACAGACATCTAGATCTAGAGATGCTCTTGAAAATGATCTAGAGATAATTATGATAAAAGTTACTAAAAGTTATCAACCATTTAAAAAGGAAAAATCATAAATTAGATTATAAATTTGGGTTGCCTTCAAATTTATTATTAAAACATAATTTTCTGGGTTAATTGGCGTTGATGGAAGCCTGTTCCTGCCTCAGAACTTAAATAAAAAATAAAAGTAATTTTACCTATTCGCATTTCTGAGAAACTTTTATTTTGTTGTGGGTCTAATTGTATCCATTCATGAATAAGTTCATGTCTATTTACAATAGCAAGACAAATTTAGTTGAGAAAAAAAAATCTTGCAAGATATAACTGCTCTGAAGAGGAAAAAAATAAATGTTATGTTCATATCTCAAGTATTTTTCTTAGAAATGCAAGAAATAAAACTGCAGTTCAGAGGAAATAAGCCAGAACTTTGACGTTAACTCTACTAGGTGTAAAACCCCAGCTTCAGAGCGTTAAGACAGACTTAGAAGGATAGTTCACCCAAATATTCTACAATCATTGAGTCTCCCTTCATTTATTCAACCCAAAGAAGAAAAAACAGCCATTGACTTCAATAGTATTTCATGTTCAATGAATCCTTTAAGTTTACAACATTCTTCAAAATATCTGATTTTGTGTCCAACATAAAGACATTATAAAAAAAGTTTAGAAGCACTTGAGTTTGATCAAAAAGTAAATGAATTTACATTTTGGGTAAACTAACCCTTGAAGGCAATAGTTCAGTTTAGTACAGCAGCTCTGTAATACACCTGCACTAAATTGTGTAGGCATTGGCAACACCCTAAAGATACACAAAACACGATAAAACTACAGTATATTCAGGGGCGACATTCAAACCTCAAGTATACTGGTACAAGCTGTGCTTCTGGACACAAAAACAGGTCATTTATGCTTCAAAACTAGGCCAGATCACATCCATTCTCGGCATAGCGCAGGATGAGCTGTGCCACATTCATTAAAATAAAAAAAACACGCGACACAATACATGTTCACTGTGTTTCTTGACAGGAAATCAAGCCATTAATTGGATTGCAATAGGATACGAGGCAAGAGGCAAGCCAAGAGATTTGATGTGATGTGATTTGACTGAATAATCAGGCCAGCCGGGGCGACACGCTCGCGAGCTCGTTCACACAATAAAGAGCGACTGTTTATAGAAAATAACCTAAAAACGGAAGCAATATATCGTCCACGACGAGCTTGTGTTTAGATTTCCTGCACTTGACGCCCGCCCCACTTCCTACATTCGCAGTCTATGTGATTTTAAGTGTTCATTTGAGTCGGATCTTCTCAGTGAATCGGTTTCTCGCTGAATCGAATTCTCAAGTCTAATCACCTCAGGAACTGAAACCAACAGTTGTGAATCTATGAGATTTAAATTGTAGTTAAAATAAAACAAACGAAAACATACATGGCGTAAATATATAAAGATGGACGCTAAAATAACAACGATAAAGACGTAAAGGCGCCAAAGAATCGTTTAACAATTCGAAGTATTCAAAGGAATCGATTCGCAAAAAAGTCCGACTTCCCATCACAACCGCTGAGCTCTGCAAGATCATGAACTTTTCCAACCGACGCGTTTTAGTGCTTATATAAAATGTGCACACATATGTGATAAACATACAAAGCCAAATCCTATTGTATATAATATGCACGTATTGCAGTATATAGCGAGCGATGCCCGTTTCACTTGTCATGATTTGCGCAGATTTCCGCCGGCAAGTCGTTCCACACAGATATTTAATCATGTAAACAATGCATTCGGCGTGTTCTGCTTACCGTCGCCGTGTGAATAATGTTCCGGTGGTCCTGCTTTAGTTGGGATGTTGAATGGGTGTGTTTCGGCTCACCGTCTGCGTTCTCTTCCTGTATGAGCGTGTTGAAGTTCCCAGCTGTCAGTGCGCGACGTTTCCGCCCAAACTCCACCAACTGCTCCACTTCCTTATAAGGACAAAGGAGAGAAAGAGAGAGAGAGGAGTGTGTGATGGAGTGATGAAGAAGGGAAAAGCAGGAACAGGAAGATTCAAGATTTTGAGAACGAATTAGTTTATAGTTATGATTAATGTTACATTACCGAAAGCTGATATGATATAGTATAATGTGCAGAATTCCTCCAGTCCGCTATGAGGAAATGTGACGTCAGCACCTAATTATTTCATGGTCTCTTATTTTCAAGCATAACTTTTCGCCCAACAAATATTACATATGGAACAACAAAGACATACTGTATAAACACAAATCTTTATTTATTGACTACTGGTTTAATAATAACATTATTTTTGTTGACCGATTATTTAACAGGGCTCGTTGTCTTTACTCTTATAATGAGTTTTTAAAAGATTTTAGAAAACTCCTGAGTCTCCTGGAGATTATGCCAAAGTCTAGAACGGATTTGCGGCCGGCCGGAAGTGCGATATGCACATTAATATAGCGGCATTTTTTATGACACTGTATAACAATAATTAATATTTCTACAGTACTGTGACGGTTGGGTTTAGAGTTGGGGTGGGGGTAGGGGTTAAAAAATACAATTTATTGGGTAATTTCATAGATAAGATAAATAATACTCGATACAACTACTGTTTTTACGTTTTGGTGACGGGTTTAGGGTTGGCGTGAGGGTAGACGTTAATAAAATACAATCTGACATTTCATAAATAACATAAATGATTCTCGTTAACTTCCGGCCGCAAACATATCTGATCTAACAACAACCGGAGATTACTGCCTTTTTTCATCTAAGAAATATTGCTAAATTGCGAAGTATGCTATCCATCTCAGATGCAGAAAAGCTAGTCCATGCTTTCATGACTTCTAGGCTGGATTACTGTAATGCTCTGTTTGCTGGTTGCCCAGCATCCTCTATTAACAAACTTCAGCTAGTACAAAATGCAGCTGCCAGAGTTCTTACCAGGTCTAGAAAATATGATCATATTCAATTCAATTCAATTCAATTCATCTTTATTTGTATAGCGCTTATACAATGTAGATTGTGTCAAAGCAGCTTCACATGGAAGTTTATAGTGAATTGAAAAGTGTCAGTTCAGTTTTCAGTGTTTAAGTTCAGTTTAGTTTAGTTTAGCTCAGTTCAGTGTGGTTTAATAATCACTACTGAGAGTCCAAACACTGAGGAGCAATTCCATCGATGCGCAGCTCTACAGATCCCGAACCATGCAAGCCAGTGGCGACAGCGGCGAGGAAAAAACTTCACCAATTGGCGAAAGTGAAGAATTTAAAAAACCTCGAGAGAAACCAGGCTCAGTTGGGCACGACCATTTCTCCTATGGCCAAACGTCTTGTGCAGAGCTGCAGTCTAGGCGCAGTAGCTGGACCTCCGCGAAGACACGTCTGACCTTGGAGCATCAGAGGAATCAGTCTTATGCTCTCCATCATGACCACCATAGCAGCAGCTCAGGATACGGCCTGGTCCGGGAGCCTTGGAATCGTCTCGTCGCTGGTCTTGGATCGCATCAGTGGCACTGCATAGTCTGAGGGCCTCGAGATGAGTACCCCCATGTGGAAATACAGAATAAGGAGAATAATTAGCGTAGCTGCTGTTCATAGTGTATATAAACAAGAAGCAAAATCGTGTGTGGGGCACATCATGCGTCACACCGCTATGTAATGCACTAAGTGTATGCTTTGCTAAAAAGATAGGTCTTTAATCTAGTTTTGAAGAGTGAGAGTGTGTCTGAGCCTCGGACATTATCAGGAAGGCTATTCCAGAGTTTAGGGGCCATAAATGAGAAGGCTCGACCTCCTTTACTCGATTTAGCTATTCTAGGTACTACAAGAAGCCCTGAGTTTTGAGATCTTAAAGAGCGGGTTGGATTGTAGCGAGACAAGAGGTTGGTTAGATAAACAGGAGCTAGGTTATTTAAGGCTTTATAGGTGAGAAGCAATATTTTAAATTCAATACGAAACTTAACAGGCAGCCAGTGTAAGGAGGATAAAATTGGGGTGATATGATCATATTTTCTAGACCTGGTAAGAACTCTGGCAGCTGCATTTTGTACTAGCTGAAGTTTGTTAATAGAGGATGCTGGGCAACCAGCAAACAGAGCATTACAGTAATCCAGCCTAGAAGTCATGAAAGCATGAACTAGCTTTTCTGCATCTGAGATGGATAGCATATTTCGCAATTTAGCAATATTTCTTAGATGAAAGAAGGCAGTTTTTGTGACATGGGATATATGATTTTTAAAGGTTAAATTGCTGTCTAATATGACACCCAGATCTTTTATAGTAGAGCTAACGCTAACTTTGTATCCCTCTAATTGCAGGTCGAGTTGTGAGAACTGCTGTGTACAGGATTTAGGCCCAATAAGTAATAATTCTGTTTTGTCTGAGTTTAAGAGAAGAAAATTGTTGGTCATCCAGTCTTTAACATCTTTAATACACTCAGTTAGCTTAGACAGTTTAGACATCTCATCAGGTTTAGTTGAAATATATAATTGAGTATCATCTGCATAGCAGTGAAAACTGATCCCATGTTTTATAATAATGTCTCCCAGGGGAAGCATGTATATTGTAAACAGCAAAGGGCCTAAAACTGATCCTTGAGGGACCCCGTACTTTACCAGTCTTACTTGTGAAAGTTGTCCATTAATATTCACAAACTGGTAACGATCAGCTAAGTATGACCTAAACCATTGAAGAGCCTGTTCTTGGACACCTGTAGAATATAAGCGGTCTATGAGAATATTGTGATCAATGGTGTCAAAAGCGGCGCTAAGATCTAGTAGAACTAATAGTGAGATGCACCCTTGGTCAGCAGCTAAGAGTAAATCGTTGGTTATTTTCACTAATGCGGTTTCTGTGCTGTGATGAGGCCTGAAACCTGACTGAAACACTTCAAAAATATTGTTCATCTGCAGAAAGGAGCATAATTGGGTAGAAATAACTTTTTCTAGTATTTTAGACATAAACGGAAGATTTGAAATAGGCCTATAATTAGCTAGGTTGCTGGGGTCCAGTTGTGGTTTCTTAATAATAGGTTTAATAACAGCTAGCTTGTAAGGATTTGGAACATGGCCTAAAGCTAAAGAAGAGTTGATAACGTTAAGGAGAGGTTCTCCTATAACAGGGAGCAGCTCTTTCAGTAATTTTGTTGGAATTGGATCTAACATACATGTAGCTGGTTTGGAACTATTTATAACTTTATCTAGCTCTTCCTGTTCTATGATTTTGAAGCATTGTAGGTTATTATGATTCAGTGGAATGTTCACTGGATCTGGAGTATAAGGTGGTGCAGAAAGTTTAACATCTTCTATTTTCTGTCTAAAGTCTTCTATCTTATCACTGAAAAAATTCATGAAGTCATCACTACTAATATGCGGTGGGACATTTTGTTCCAAGGATGACTGATTATTTGTTAATTTAGCAATGGTGCTAAATAAAAATCTAGGATTGTTATGATTATTTTCAATCAGTTTGCGGAGGTGCTCAGCTCTGGCAGATTTAAGAGCCCTCCTATAGCTGGACATACTGTCTTTGTACGCAATTCTAAAAACCTCTAAGTTTGTTTTTTTCCATTTACGTTCCAGGGCACGGGTTGCTGTTTTGAGAGCGCGAGTAAGACTATTGTACCATGGTGTAGTTTTGTTCTCTCTAGCCTTTTTTAATTTAATGGGTGCCACCGTATTTAGTGTGCTAGTAAAGATGGCATCCATACTGCTGGTTACTACATCAAGGTCATTTACGTTTGCGGGTGTATTTCGAATTAAAGAAAGATCAGGTAAGTTACTTATGAATTCATCCTTAGTGGATGGAACGATAGTCCTACCAGGGCGGTATATTGGTGCAGATCTGATCATTTCAGGTGAACGCAGCTTATATAGCAAGAGGTAGTGGTCTGTAATATCATCACTTTGTGGTATAATGTCTACATCAAAGACCTCAATTCCGTGAGACAATATTAGATCTAATGTATGCTTTAAGCGATGGGTTGGACCAATCGCATTTTGTTTTATCCCAAGTGAATGTAGTAGATCCATAAAGGCGAGCCCTAGTGTATCATTGGAGTCATCTACATGGATGTTAAAGTCTCCTACAATTAGTATTTTATCAGTTTTAACTAGTAAGTCAGAAATAAAATCAGAAAACTCTTTTAGAAAATTGACATAGGGTCCTGGGGGTCTATATATGGTGATTATAGCAAGAGATATTGTAGGTTTTTGCATAATATCTGGTAGCATAACATTAAGAGCTAATACTTCAAAAGAGTTAAACATAAGTCCCTTTCTCTGACTAACATTAAGAATATCACTAAAGATTGATGCAACTCCACCACCACGACCAGTTTGACGAGCCTCATGCTTATATGAGAATCCTGGAGGAGTTGCTTCATTTAAGCTAATATAGTCATTTTGTTTCAGCCAGGTTTCAGTGAGACAGAGTGCATTAAGATTGTTATCTGTTATTATTTCATTTATGATAAGTGTTTTAGGTGCTAGTGACCTGATGTTTAGGAGACCAAGCCTTACGAAGTTTGTATTATCACTTTTTATTGGATTTTCAGCTTTTATTCTTAATAGATTTTTTCTAAAGCACACAGTACGTTTAATTGTTGATCTAATAACACGAGGAACAGACACAGTCTCTATTGGGTACGCTAGGCATGTATTACTATAATTTAAGTTGGACGAACAGGAGTCTATATGGGTAGAATGTGAATTTTGTGAATTTTTACTTACTAGTCAGACAGAACGAAGCATCTTAGAGATGTTGTCCGTCAGCAGTTCAGCTCCAGCTCGACTAGGATGCAGCCCGTCAGCGCGGAAGAACCTAGGACGTTCCCAGAAAAGATTCCAGTTATTAGCAAAGAGCAATTTCTGTTCATTACACCATGTTAATAGCCATTCATTCAGAGCAAAAAGTCTACTGAACCTTTCATTTCCTCGGCGGTAAGTAGGAAGCGGTCCAGAAACGATGATCTGCGTGGCGGGCGATGTGCGTCGAACCGTCTCGATCAGGCTCCTGAAGTCCCTCTTCAGGATCTCCGACTGGCGAAGCCCGGTGTCGTTCGTCCCCACGTGGAGGACAACGGCACCGAGGCTCTCGCCAGCGCTCAGGATACTCGGAATCTGTGTAGAAATATTCTTAACGCGAGCACCAGGAAAGCAAAATGTGCGTACTTTATTACCTGAAGTGGAGGCAGGACGGACGTGGCGGACGATGGAGTCACCGATGATAGCCACATCGTGACCCGTCTCGCGGAGAGAGGCGAAGCGGTTCTCCGTGGAGATCTCGAACACGGGAGGAGGAGACTCTCTGCCCCGGGGCTTCTTGAGCACCCTACGCGGCTGCACCCAGGGGCCGTGGTAGCCGGGTGTCGGCGTGAACGACCCCTGGGCACACCGCGTCCTAGGTGCGCTGGGCCTGGACAGAGAAACACGTGGGGTTGAAGTGGACGGAGTGTCGCGGCTGTATTGTGCACTTACCTCAGATGAGCGGACTGGCACACGGGACACAGCGAGCAAAGCTCGCTGCGTTGTGAGTTCAGTCCGTCTCACCTGCAGAAGGCGGATGCGTTCATCCAGCCGTCCCAGCTCCATGTCCAGCGCCTCCATCGATGTCTCTCCTGCACACAAGGACAGAGACACAAGCGACATCGTACAGGGTAAACGAGCAAAGCCAGTAAGTGAGAAAATTAGGGAATGAAAGCAGTCGGTAGCTTTAGCTGACTAGCGATGCTAGCAGGCCAAAGCTACAAACAACAGGCGGATGCTCGAGGGACAGAACGTTTTTAAAGTAGATTTATTTGTATAAATAGACATTGAGATCATATCACCTCAATGTTATCCTCCTTACACTGGCTGCCTGTTAAGTTTCGTATTGAATATAAAATATTGCTTCTTACCTATAAAGCTTTAAATAATCTAGCTCCTGTTTATCTAACCAACCTCCTGTCTCGCTACAATCCAACCCGCTCTATAAGATCTCAAAACTCAGGGCTTCTGGTAGTACCTAGAATAGCAAAGTCAAGTAAAGGAGGTCGAGCCTCCTCATTTATGGCCCCTAAACTCTGGATAGCCTTCCTGATAATGTCCGAGGCTCAGACACACTCTCACTCTTCAAAACTAGATTAAAGACCTATCTTTTTAGCAAAGCATACACTCAGTGCATTACATAGCGGTATGACGCATGATGTGCCCCACACATGATTTTGCTTCTTGTTTATATACACTATGAACAGCAGCTACGCTAATTATTCTCTTTATTCTGTATTTCCACCTGGGGGTACTCATCTCGAGACCCTCAGACTATGCAGTGCCACTGATGCGATCCAAGACCAGCGACGAGACGATCCCAAGGTTCCTGGACCAGGCCGTATCCTGAGCTGCTGCTGTGGTGGTCATGATGGAGAGCATGAGACTGATTCCTGTGATGCTCCAAGGACAGACGTGTCTTCACTGAGGTCCAGCTACTGCGCCTAGACTGCAGCTCTGCACAAGACGTTTGGCCATAGGAGAAATGGTCGTGCCCAACTGAGCCTGGTTTCTCTCGAGGTTTTTTAAATCTTCACTTTGGCCTATTGGTGAAGTTTTTTCCTCGCCGCTGTCGCCACTGGCTTGCATGGTTCGGGATCTGTAGAGCTGCGCATTAATGGAATTGCTCTTCAGTGTTTGGACTCTCAGTAGTGATTATTAAACCACACTGAACTGAGCTAAACTAAACTGAACTTAAACACTGAAAACTGAACTGACACTGTTTCAATTCACTATAAACTTCCATGTGAAGCTGCTTTGACACAATCTACATTGTATAAGCGCTATACAAATAAAGATGAATTGAATTGAATTATGCCAAAGTCTTTGGAGCAATTTCTTCTGGTGTCTGCAAGCTATTTAGAGCTCAATCAAGATTGGACACACAACAACCTTGTTATCGCTGACTGACACTTCAGTTGGTAAGATTTGTTTTTCCTGTAACATTGGTAAGAACAATAAACTAATTAGATGTTTAAAGCTGATATTATCACAGTCCCATATGTGGTTCTATACTGGAATAAAATTTGTGCAGAACATTGACTGGAAGAAGGTCTGGCTATTACCTAACCGGTGCAGAGACCTTTTAAGGGGCAGGGGCTCACGTGGAAAAAAGGGCACTTTTTATTAAATATTAATAATAATTGTACTTTAATAAATCAAATATAATAAAGGAGATTTCATCCTAAATTCACCATTTACTCACCCTTAAAATGATAGTTCATTCAAAACTGAAAATTCTGTCACCATTTACTCACCTTTTACTTGTTCCAAACCTATTTGACTTTTTTTTTTCTTTTGCCGAACACACAAAATAATATTTTAAAGAAAGCAGGACACCTGTAACCACTGACTTTCATGGTATGTTTTTAAAACCAAGATATACATAACATTTAGTTTTTTATTGTTTGACAGGGAAAGCTGTCCTTAAAACAACACACATTAACTTTCACATATATTATAGTATTAATTATTAGTATTTTAAAAATAATAATTATCCCCAGGAAAAAGGGCACTTTCTCTCCAGGAGAAAAAAGGGCAGGGGCTCAAGCATCCAAAGCCCCCACCTCTGCACGTGCCTGCCGATACCTGTTGACCAACAAAATTAGAGAAGTATCATTTAAAACAATTCATAAGTTTTACCCATCAAACGATCATATTGTTAATAACTTTAAAAGGGATATTGATGTAGTGTGCACTTTTTGTTCTGTGAATATTGAAACAGTACCCATCTGCTTTGGCACTGCCCCTTTGTCTAATTTTGATGCAGAAAATATTGAGAAAGATTTCAAGTTATTTCTTTTTGGCCTTTATGACCTCAGCAGAACTAAGACTGACTATTTCATTATTGATCTCTTTATTCTTTCAGCAAAATATTGCATTCATAAATGTGAATTTGTGCATTCCAAATCATCTTTTATTGCTGTTAACAATGAGGTCAAGCAATATATCAACTCAATTAAGCATTCTCTTAATCAAAAGGCAACAAAAACTGTGAACGTTTGTAAAAACGTTGATATCTTTTTGTAAATCCTTACTTCCCCTGGCAAAATGTGATGATGTGTGTCTTTGTTTAGGTTTTATGTTAAAACATGTCTATAATGGAGATTTACATTCTTGTAAAATGTGCAATTGATCAATAATAATAAAATAAATAAATAAATAAATCAGTTTTATTAAATATTTTTTCAGCTTTTTTGTTTTATCAATATTTATATGTTCAGTCTCTACATTTCATGATTAAGGTCCAGTCAATCTTTCTAACAACACAAAAACGTGTTATTCTGGTTACTTTCTAAGTAATCAGTTATCTGGTTAGGTTTAGAAAGCTTTCCTGCAATGCTCCTAATTTATTTATACAGACCTGTATATTGTTATGATTACACTCTCTGTAGCCGATTATTAGCATTATAATGTGCAGGATTCCTTCAGTCTGCCATGAACAAATGTGACGTAACTCTGATTCAGTTTCATTGAACTTTTTCTATTTTATTAAATCTTTTATCCATAAATAAATATTAATGGGTTCAGTGCCTACATTAATCGTACAGGCCTACTACCTATCAATGGTTCAGGCTGGGAGTAGGGGTGTAATGGCGTGTGGGATATTTTCTTGGCACACTTTGGGTCCATTAGTACCAACTGAGCATCGTGTCAACGCCACAGTCTACCTGAGTAATATTGCTGACCATGTCCATCCCTTTATGACCACAGTGTACCCATCTTCTGATGGCTACTTCCAGCAGGATAACACTCCATGTCATAAAGCGTGAATCATCTCAGACTGGTTTCTTGAACATGACAATGAGTTCACTGTACTCAAATGGCCTCCATATTTCAATTCAATAGAGCACCTTTGGGATGTGGTGGAATGGGAGATTTGCATCATGGATGTGCAGCCGACAAATCTGCAGCAACTGTGTGATGCTATCATGTCAATATGGACTAAATTCTCAGGAATATTTCCAGTACCTTGATGATTAAGGCAGATCTGAAAGCAAAAGGAGGTCCAGCCCAATACTAGTAAGGTGTACCTAATAAAGTGGCCGGTGAGTGTACACACTTCTATATTATAACACCTCCCATTTTAATGTTTGTTTTCTCTTTGCAAGTACGCAGTTGATGTAACTTGTGTCTTCTTTCTTCTATAATCTTCTCCTGAATGTGTTTCATATGTTAATGTTTAATTGGGGAAAAATACTTATCAGTTTCCTCCTGTCTTGTCTGCACTGGTAGTTCTGAAGTATTTCTGGAGCCCGAGGGGGAAGATAAATATGAGATTCAGATCCTTGTTGCCCAAACAGGAAGTGTTGGTGTGTCGTAATTCTGATCTGCAAAAACAGTGGATGAAATTACAAGTGACTGCTTTTTTTCCCTTACAAAGCTTTTTCCCTGACTGCTTTTTTTCCCTTACAAAGC
>CAIGQZ010001198.1:1342079-1359306 GCA_903798205.1 Danio tinwini | reverse complement strand
AATATAATATAATATAATATAATATAATATAATATAATATAATATAAGAGTTATGAATATTTTTCTGATCAGAGTTTCACTGTATTTGTCATTAAAATGTCTGATTAAAAAAGTGTCATTACTCTGTCAAATCATTTTTAAGAGCATCATTAATATTTAATGACATTTTAATGACAAATTCAGCTTGTGTCACTGTAGTTGAGGTATTAGTGACATTGTGACATTTATAATGGCGTCATGTTGATTGAGTCTTGTTGTTTGGTAACGTCAAAATGTCATGACAGTCAAAAACAGAATGTGTTGTATTTATTTATGTCAAGTTGTCAAAACAGTGTTGTCATGATACAGAAACTTTAAAAATGTCCATTTCCCGTTAACATTTGAGCGCTGTTGAGCACGCTCTTAAACAGCGCTGATTTGCCATTGTGTTCGTATGCTCAACAGAAATGGCTGTGATTGTCTGTGAAGGTCATCGGTTCACTGAACTCGCCGCTGTTTACTGAGTGTAAACACAGATACAGGGACACTGGAGCATTTCAAAGTCACGTCAAACAGCTGGTTTGTCTATAAGCTGACATACGAGCGATCCACTGATGAATCGCTGCTTTAAATCGCTCCAGTGTCCCTGCATCTGTGGTTACACTCAGTAAACAGCGATGAGTTCAGTGAACTAATGACCTTCACAGCCAATCATAGTCATTTCTGTTGAGCATGCGAACACAATGGCAAATCAGCGCTGTTTATGAACGCGATCAAATGTTCGTGGGAAATGGATGTATCAATTTCACTATCAATTGGCACCGAATTTCCGTATCGTGACAACCCTACTAACAAACAATTTCTTATTTGCATTTAACATGTCATAACTGAGCAAACGACACTAAAGGACAGTTGCTATAAGCATGCAAAAAATCTCATTCACATCCACAACGTGATGTCATGATTATAAAGGTTTAATAGCGGTCTTATGAACACTCCTTCAAGTAAACCAAAAGCAAAACTATTTTTCTTACCTCATTGGCAGATCGTTCAGCTTAAACTCTTAATTTTGACACATTATTTCTGAAAACAAAACAATATTTTTACTTGTCTAGAAAATGCTTCTTGATTTAAGAATTTTGAGATATTTGGACTAGAAACAAGACAAAAACTAAAGAAACAAACACATTTTTTTTTGCAGTGCAGGAAGCTTTATAGGAAGATGACAGTGAGGAGGCTCAGTTTTTGAAACGTTTCTCAGATATTCACTCACCGGACACCATCTCTGCATTATAGCAGGTACATTCTCATTGTCTATCGAGTTGCATGGCTTTTACAGATCTGACCTGTCGGGTTTAATGCCTTTTCATGTTTGGCTCAGGGCTGCGCTTCAATCCACTCCTGAAGTCCTGCAGTTCCTCCATGTGCCGGATGAGGGGTGAATACAGTGTGTTGGTGCAGTGCTAAAGCAGCTCCTCTCGTGGTTTTTTAGGTTTATGTGGACCATGGCCATTACGCAGAGAACCGTTTTGGGGTGGAAGGAGTTTCCCGCGCTCTCGATCTGACCAGGGGATTCCTGCTTGACCGTCGTCACTTTCCAGATCAGAGTCTGAGTGCATGAGCGCAGAAGATGTGGGAGCTGGAACCAACTTCAGTCGACCTGAAGGAAAACACAACAGCAGGACAGGAGGACAGTTTATAATACAGTAAAAGAACAAGAAGAGATATGTATATTAAATATATATATAACTTCAAATGAGGGCATGACTGGCACAGTGGGTAGCACAATTGCCTTACAGCAAGAAGGTTGCTGGTTCGAGCCCTGGCTGGATCAGTTGACATTTCTGTGTGGAGTTTGCATGTTCTCCCCGTGTTGGTGTGGATTTCCTCCGGGTGCTCCGGTTTCCCCCACAGTCCAAAAACATGCACTATAGGTGAATTGGGTAAGCTAAATTGTCCGTAGTGTATGAGTGTGAATGAGAGAGTGTGTGTGTGTGTGTTTCCCAGTAATGGGTTGCAGCTGGAAGGGCATCCGCTGCATAAAACATATGTTGGTGGTTCATTCCACTGTGGCAACCCCAGATTAGTAAAGGGACTAAGCCGAAAAGAAAATGAATGAATTTTTTTGGAACTATTTTATTGTTTTATGTTCAATCAACTTCTGTTTGTAAAAACTAATAAGTTATCTTAATTCCTTCATGTTATCCCAACACAAATTGACTGTGTGGAAGGCAGGATTTTTTAATGAATGTGTACATCTATGAGGAATTTGTTTTTGTGACCAGGGACGAAATTAACCAATAAGCAAAGCAAGCAGCCACTTGGGGCCCTTGGAAATTTTGGGGACCCCAATAAATACCTAGAAGTATAAATTATTCGCTCGAAAATAATTTTGCTGCTTGTTTAAACTACTTATTTAAAATGAGGTAAATGAGGTTTGATTTTTTTTCTCTTTTTTTTTATATTTCCCAAATAATGTTTAACAGAGCAAGGAAATTTTCACAGTATGTCTGATAATGTTTTTTTCTTCTGGAGAAAGTCTTATTTGTTTTATTTTGGCTAAAATAAAAGCAGTTTTTAAATTTTAAACACTATTTTAAGGTCAAAATTATTAGTTCATTTAAGCTATATATTTTTCCGGATTGTCTACAGAACAAACCATCGTTATACAATAACTTGCCTAATTACCCTAACCTTGCCTAATTAACCTAGTTAAGCCTTTAAATGTCACTTTAAGCTGTATAGAAGTGTCTTGAAAAATATCTAGTCAAATATTATTTACTGTCATCATGGCAAAGATAAAAAAAAATCAGTTATTAGAGATGAGTTATTAAAACTATTATGATTAGAAATGGGTTAAAAAAAATCTCCGGTAAACAGAAATTGGGGAAAAAAAAATAAACGGGTTATACAGGGGCTAATAATTCTGACTTTAACTGTATGTATGTATGTATATATATATATATATATATATATACATAAATATATAAATATATATACATAAATATATAAATATATATACATATATATATATATATATATATATATATATATATATATAAAATTTTTTAAATGTAGAAAAGAAGATTGGAAATATAAGAAAAAGACAGCAAAATAAATAAATTAATACACAAACAGAGGTTGCATATTAGGACTGTTGGGTCCTATGGCAATTATTAATAGTGAATTAATTCAAAGAATACAAAAATATACTGTCTCTTTTTGGGAAGTAGTTCAAAAGTAGAGTTAATTATATTTATCAAATTTTTTAAGTTGTTTTACTTATACACACAGTAAAAACTGTAATATTATGGGATATAATTAAACTTAGAGACAGTTCACACACACACACACACACACACACACACAAAAAAATATTAATTTTGCTTTCAAAACAAGATTTTCTGAAGAATATTGAAAAGAAAGTATTATTGACATCCATAGTGGAAGCAGAAAAACACTGGGTGTTTTTTCCCAACATTCTTCAGAATATCCCCTTTTGTGTTCAAAAGAAGAACATAAAACCTAAACAGGTTGGAAAGATGTGTAGGATGAGTAAATGATGACAGAATTTTGATTTTGCTGAACTATCCCTTTTTCTATTTTAATACGTTTTAAAATGTTATATTTCTGTGATGCAAAGCTGAATTTTCAGAGTAATTAATTCAGTCTTCAGTGTCTCACAATCCTTCAGAAACAATACATTAAAGATTATTACTATTCAAATATTTTTATTAGCTTAATATTTTAAGAGACCAAGATGCAGGTTTTGTTGTTTCTTGTCATTTTTCATCAATTTAAGCCACACACGCAAAATAAAAATATTAATAAAAAATATATATATCTTACTGATGCTACAACAATGAATATTAGTGTATATTCAGTTCTGTACACTCCAACAAAAATCTACCACCTTTGTACAAACATATGCAATTAAATACGCAATTTATACAAATAAAATCTAATTTAGCGATGACATCCCTAAAATAATAACATAAATAGCTTAAAAATATGAATTTCATTACCAGGTCTAGGTATCTTTAATTCCAAAGTCTCTTGATCATCCTCATTCAGCATTTTATAGCGGCTCTTTCGTCTCACTTTGCTTTTCCGCCTGTATGATAAAGATGCAAAATTTAAACAAAAACAGAAATAACTTTCAAAATCTAAATTCAAATCATGATAAAAAAAATTACCATCAACCGAACCCTTACCTTCGACAACAGCAGACTAAGGCCCATATTACAGTTGCTATTGCAACAACGATCATGAACGATGCTATCGTTACATATAACACACTCCATTCTGAAAGCAAAACATTGAACATAAACAGATCATCAGACTGCACATTAAATGAGTCATAAAATATTCAATAGTTTAGTGTTTCCTCACCACAGTTGCTCTCAGCGTCTCCAAAATAAGTACTAAACAAATTCTCCATCCAGAACGGGTGGCAAACGCAGCGTCTGGTGAAAGAGTCGCATTCTCCATGACCAGAGCAGTTCAGCTGGCAGACTGGGAAAGGATCAGACGGTCAGAAAGAGGCACTATTAAAACGTGTGTTAATAGAGCATTTTATTAAATACTCACTAACTGTGTCCACCCACTGGGCCTTAAAGATGAGGAACTCGTTTTTTTGCTTGCGAAATTTGTTGCGTAGTTCCATAGCAACACTATGCCCAGATAATGGAGGCCTTCCTGGACCTCCTGATACCAGAAATACCAAACGAGTGCTGTAAGAGAAAAGAATAATGTCATAAATGTAACAAGTACAATAAAACAACTTTTACAAGGCTTCTGAGTTATGGTTTTAAAAGTAAAACATATTGTTATATATGTAACATGTAAAATAAAACTAATTTTAAGAAGCTTCTGAGTCATTTTAAACATTTAGATTATAAAAGAAAGCACTGTTGTCATAAATGTAAGGTAAAAAAAAAACCAACTAATTTTACGAGTCATGATTTTAAACATGTTTCCAGTATTAGCATGCAATCAAACATGTCTTTTGTAACCACTTGTTTTCAGATTTCATCAAGACCCTTTCCTCTTATTTTGTCACATTCTTCATCGGTTTTGCTGTTGATGCACAAATGCTATTAAATGACAAAAAATCCATATTCCAGCTTACAAACGAGCTGGAAATCAACACATTCCATAAGAACCACCTTCACCAAGTCTTATTTTGGTTGAATAATAAATTCAGTCGCATGGTATTTACATTATGAAAGTAATCCAATCAAATGCATTATCTCTAAAAGTGTTCAGAAGTTAAGCGCAAAACCTTTCACAGGGTATCCGCGGGGTCTTAAAATGTATTAAAAGTTGATAAATCAATTATAAGAAAATTAAGGCTTTTAAAAGGTATTTAAAAAGTCTTAATCACGCTTTTACGAGGTCTTACATTTTGTTCAAGCGTTGTCCAAAGTGTTTGACTCCAAAAAAGCATAAATATATTTATTTTCCTCCTAATATTAGCAACAGTGTGCTCGATCCACGAGATTGGTTCAGGCCGGGGTGCGTCCGGCCAAGCTCCTCCATCCGGGTGATGTCACGTAATTTGCGACAAACGCAGGAAGGTGATGTGATGCTCTCCACATGTATCGAAACCATAGAGCGAAACAGACGGCAAAATGGAAAAATGTAAGTTTACATACTCCAGGTCGGAGAAAGACGAGTTTAAACAGTGGCTGAAACCTGTCACTGAAAACAACCACGCAATTTATTCTTTCTAGCTTTGTTTCTTCAGAACATATCGGAGTTCTGTTGCACGGTTATGCTCCGTTCAGTTATTTAACTACAACTGGAATGGAATTATGAAATTATGAAAATGTGGCCTTGTTTTAAAAGTAGTGTTTTTTTTTGCGATATCCCAATAATTAATACGCTAAAATATAGCAGAACAGAGTTCGAATGCCAGTTTGTAGAACTTTCCGGATCCTATCCTCCTCTCTCTCCCACTTCACTTCTTATCATTATACTGTCCTGTCAAACAAAGACAAAATTCCAAAAAATACAGCTTATATTAAAGGTTCAAGACACCCCAGAAAAGAAATCCTCTAGATTACCGGCAGGGCTAATGGTTGAAATAGACAAGGCAAGAGACTTACTACACTGCCATCCACTGTGTCTGCATTCAGACCCGGGGATTGAGGAGGAGAAAAGACCTCCTCATTTATAGTGTTTATATAAACACGATTATCTTTATAATGATAGAACAAATTGTGCTTATGTGTATATGAAATTACGCATAACAAATGTAGCAGGACATTAAATTACAATTACTTTGCATTTTAACTTTGCAAACTATAAAATCAGGGGTCTCCTCACGATTTGAGTCTCATTTTGTGAGCTAACTGACAACAGTTGTTGTTCCTCTTTTCCCTTGCTCTGCCGCCACGCCCACTCCTCCCACTGCTCGCAGACCTCCACGCCCATCTTGGAGCATTTTTTGAAAAATTTCTGAGGTAGACTTGAACCGAAATAGAGGGGTTTCATGGCCCTTTAAACAAATGTCTCATGTTGCACAGGTATATTTTTGTCAATACCCAAAAATACATTGTATTGGTTTAAAGTAAAGTTCATGTTCCAGGAACATGTTTTGTAAATTTCCCACTGTAAATATATAAAAACTAATTTTTATTAGTAATGTCTGTTCATAAATTTTTATTTAAGGTGTATATTAGGGGTGTCAAAATTAATCATTTCTTCTGTGCACCGCGATGCAGATGGGGACAATTCGATATCGGTTCAGTAATAGATCATAACCGGTTTTTACGCACTGACGTCATTTATCCCCTATGCGTGATGTCGGGGTAGAATACTATGGCGAAGGAAGCGAGGATGAGTAAATCAAACACTCCTACTACTTAAATAGCAAATCTTTCACTAACACTGAGAAATGGTAAAGCACGAGCCGCTATTTCACTAGGGATAAATGCTGTAAAACACCATCTCTGCCCCTCTCTCTCTCTCTCTCTCTCTCTCTCTCTCTCCCACACACACACACACTGAGCATTTGACCCGTTGGCATGTTCGTGAGGTAAAGTTTCCTCTCCTCTCGGCTTAAAGCAATACTTGTGGATCCAGACACAAGCGTGCCAGTGGTGAGAGTTTATTGTATTGTATTTATTCCATTACGGATTACCTGGTAACCGTGTATTATGCGTATATAGACTGACCCGCAGCTGTTTTTCCCACGTCACTCATGGGTGAACAGCGCTTTCATTTCTAAAGCCAATCGCAGCCCTTTCTGTTGAGCGGGTGAAGACAATGACCAGTCATAGGGGTGTAAGAACTTGCCAGCGCTCAAAAAGCAAGCAGGATAATATTTACATTAGTTTATCGAATTAAACCGAATCGATGGCATGATAATCGTAACCGAACCGAACCGTGAGACCAGTGTAGGTTCACACCCCTAGTGTATATTAATTTAGCCAACTTCAAAGGTGATTTTCTCAGTTTTAAGTTTTTTTTTAAACAATTTTAAATATTGTCATATTATAACAATATACATGTATGTTCATGTACACCATATGTATCAATGTAAAGCTTATTTATGCAGCATTCAGATGTTTTTTTTTCTGCTTTTCAATGTAAATCACAATGTCCAAAAATGTACACTCATGACTTGGGACCAGGGTCACATCAATTTTGATTAAAAGTGTGTGTTGATTTAGCCAACAAAAATGTGATTTTCTCAGTATTTAGATTAATGTTTTACACATCATTTCAAATATTGTCATATTATAACAATACATGTTGATGTACAACATATACATTAATGGAAAGTTTATTTATTCAGCTTCCAGATCTCAAATCTCAATTTCGAAAAATGCACACTCATGACTTGGGACCAGGGTCACATCAATGTGCATAAGAATCGGAAGTAGCCATGCATTTTCTCTTCAGTGCAGTGAAGCCATTAAATCAGCTCAGTGGAGATGGTGTGTTAAGTTTAGCACTGTGATTAAGCCTGAAGTTGCACTAAGATGGACTTACCTGTGCTCATTAAAGGCGCTAATCTCTCGAATGGTGATGTCACTGTCCAGGACACCCAGCAGGACGCCGATCTGCCTGATGTACATATCCTTCTGTTTGCGGGAGACCTGAGCCACGGCCACTTCCAGGATCAGCTCCACCAAATCCCGCTCGTAGACATCTGAGGAACAGCGAGAGAAGAATAATCAAAATCTACAGTACTGAGTATGTTGTTCATTTTGCAAACTAGATATGTGCATTTCCCTAAGAAAATGTGAGTGAGGATTGGCGTGGCAAAACTCAGAAACAGGCAGTTGCTAGTTGTTGGGGGTTGGTGGGGGAAGGGAACAATCGCCTGGTGATTTCCAAAAATCTATTTATTTTTATTAAACCATAAGAATTACCATATTTATTTTATCCGTAACCTATTGAAGAAAAAATAGTTGTTTATAGTTACTACATACTATATAGCTACTATAGTAACTTATAGTTACTAGTTCAATTGGATTGCGATTCCTGGGGTAATTACATTATATTAAAGACACAACAATAGCATCAGATGCAGCAGATTGATTTTATAACACCAGGTTAAACTTTTTGGCACATTTACAGCACTGACATACAAAAATAAAAATGAACGAAGAATAGACTTGGCTCTTTTGGTGTGTGTGTGTATTGGCCATTGCATGCAAGGTTTCTGTATTTATAACATTCTCAGAGGATATTGGGGGTCGCGAGTCACTGGCATTGTTATTTTGGGGGTCGTGGGCTGAAAAGTTTGGGAACCCCTGCTTTACAAGTACACTTACCTGGCCGAACGTCTACAACGCCACTGTCAGAGCTGGTCTTTCCTTTACTGTCAGTGACGGTCAGAGTAAAACTGTACTTCCCTTCCACCAGATTACCAAGAAAAAGCACAGCCTGGTGGTCAGAGTGATTCAAGACATCCTGGAAGAGAAGCAAAAAAACCAAAAAAAAAACCAAAACAAAAAAACACACATTACCAAACACTGTGGTTAATTTATGCAATTATAAGACGTGTGGAAACGCTCAAAAAGATGAGAAAGAGTTTTAGAGTTTAATGCCATATCAGCTTCAATGGCTCTTTCATGGCACAAACAAAATAAAATCTATAAATAACACTTTCCTATAAAACATGTTTCCACCAATTAAATGAATAAACAACAATAAATAATATAATGTTCAAATATAAAACAGTTTTTTAAAGATCTACTTTGATAAAAAAAGAAATCACATTTAAAAGTAATTGCTTTGAAATCTTGCTCATAAAGAAACTACAGTTGTGAACAATTGAGGGCTGCATTGCAATTTGGATTCTTAATGGATGAAATATATATATATATATATATATATTAAGACTAAATTATATTGTATAATTAAAAAATATCAAACCATAATAACCCAGGCTGAATAAAAATGCACATTCAGTCTTCTCCAGCAGGTGGCGCTAAATAACGGATCTTGTTTGATTAGTACTGTAAACAAGGCTAATGTGCTAGTATTTTATATGCTTAGCTATGTCAAAGACTCTACAATACAAAAGACGTGTCACTTGTATAGTTTTGAATAGAGAAAAGTGTAAAGGTCAATATGGCGAATGCAGCCTGTGATCACTGAATCCAACAAAAAAATGTATATGTATATAATTGCAAACAAAAACAAATAATCGCATAAAACATCCAATTCCAAACCATATAATGAAATTATATTTATTTCAGTTTACAATGAATTGTTTTATGTGACTTATAGATGTTGCATATGCAGCGCACGTGATATATTTGAGTTTCTATTGAAAAATGATCACCTGTGCCCTCACAATCATTATAGTACATGAAGATGGGGGGTAAATATTTTGCAGCCTATAAGAGATTTACATATGAAGTCAATGCAAAGATTGGATTAGACTCACAGCAAGAAGGTCGCTAGTTCGAGTATCGGGTGGGTCAGTTGGCATTTCTGTGTGGAGTTTGCATGTTCTTCCCATGTTCGTGTGGGTTTCCTCCAGGTGATCTAGTTTCCCCCGCAGTATTTAGGAATAAACTAAATTGGCCGTAGTGTATGAGAGTGTGTGAATGTAAGAGTGTATGGGTGTTTCCCAGCATCTGCTGTGTAAAATATATGCTGGAAAAGTTGGCGGTTCATTCAGCTGTGGCAACCCCTGATTATTAAAAGGACTAAGCCAAATGAATGAATGTATGGCTGGTATTATGGTGTGCGTAAAATCGATAAATTATTTCATTTAACTCTTTTCCTGCAGTTAGCAAGAGAAAACGCTTCCCTGCCATTGACGAGTTTTACAGCAACCCGTGTTTTAGGTGTATTACGGTAGAAGAAGCTCTAATGCAGGTCCTGAGTGAGGGACATGATGTCAGATGCTCAAGGGAGTGAAATCTGAGAGAAAGTATGATCGTGGATAAAAATGAGACTTACAACCTTCCTTTGGCTTAATCCCTACCGTTTTAGATCTTGTCTTGAAAAGAGATATAAATTAAGAAGCTTTATTTTTATGATTTGTGTCATTGTCATTGTGTCAGATTGTTCACCTTACATAGTAGGCTACCTAATATGGTAAATAAGATATTATTTTATATTATTATGGTAAATAAGATTTAATTATTTTATACAGTGTATATATATATAATTTTTTTTTTATTTGTCTGCAACTTTCTGGGAATTACCGCCACAAAAAAGTCATTTTTATAGCAAAAATTAAAATAAATCACAAAACAAATCATGAAAAACTAGGGGGTCTGATAGGGGAGCTAATCTAATACCATCCGAAATATTAATTAACTTATTGTTGAAAACAACACAGAATCACATAAGTATGAAATAGAGGTTAATATTTAAATTTGTTAAAGTTAATGCACAATATCTGGGGTTTTTTGTAAGTGAGGATCAGGATGGCAAATACAGCACAGAAGAGTTGTCTGTTATTACATCACTGCTCTATATACACTCTCTTTGATCTATATTCACTGTTAATGCTCAGTTTACACAATTTGTACTATAAAATCGTCGTAGTACGATGTATATACAAGTGCAGAGCAGAGATTAATCAAACCAATAAAAAAAAAACGGAATAGTTGCTGCATTTGGAGCAAAATCAGCTGATTTTTTTTGGCCTGTCAATCAGTGCATCTCTACTATTCAACAGAGCCAAGAATTTACTGGGGTAGAGGCAGTGTGAATGTGCTGAGCAGTACTGACCCCTGCAGCCGGACTGTTCTCCTCACGGGTCCAAAGGTAACTGATGCTGCCTTTATCATCTGATGATCGAGAACCATCTAGAACTGCTGTACGGACCGGCAAAGTGATCGGAGGACTAGACACCACTTTTGCAAATGGTGGCAGATCATTCTCTGATTTGAAAGAATAGAAACAGAAATAATGCTTTGAGACAGACATGAACAAGTCAACCAATAGTTTTTAGCCTCAAGTGACCAACCCCTGAGTTTTAAATTATGGGCTGCACTTCAATTTTGTGTAATTTTTATTTCCATGAAACCAACCACTTCTAATAATAAGATTGTGCTACAGATAATTTATACACATAGGGAAAACTCTTTTATTATTTTCATGATGGATCAAAATAAAGCACACACACCTTCTCGGACTATGACAGAGACAGTGTCAGAACTCTCCAGATTTCTTTCATCCGTCACGGTCAGCATGAATATGTACTCGCCCTCCTGCAGGCCAGTGACGGTGGCGACCACAGTTTCTGCATTATCAAGCTTCACCCCTTCTGGACCCCTGCAAATTTAAGTATACAATGGAATGAGGAATGCAACGAGAGAGAGAGAGAGAGAGAGAGAGAGAGAGAGAGAGAGAGAGAGAGTATATGTGTGTGTGTGTGTGTGTGTGTGTGTGTGTGTGTGTGTGTACTGGTTTTAGTGGTTTACAAGGACAGATTTTTGTATGATGACATTGGTGTGACCTAGTTTTACCATATTGAGTGGGTTTACGAGGACATGCCTGAAGTCCTTTCAATTAAAAATGTAAAAAAATAAAAAAAAATCAGTAAACGGTGTCTTCTGATATTCAAATTTTGCCACCGGTTTCCTGCAAGAGTTGGGTTTAGGGGTAGGGCCATATAATAAGCTGTTTGTACAGTATAAAATACATTACGCCTATGGAAAGTCCCTGTAAATCACCAATACCAACATATGTCTGTGTGCTTGTAACTGACTTGGTTTTTTTCCAGTGGTACGTGGCTATTTTCTGGTCATCTGTGCTCTTGCCGCCGTCCAATGTGGTGTGATCGACTGGGAGTGTTAGTTCCTTGTCTGGACCAGCGTCCGCTACAGGTGGCTGGTTATTTTCTGAAAGATTTCACAAAGAGGGCGCTTAAGAACAAACAGCAAACAGTACTCACACTATGTACAGTTGCCTTGAACCGGGCCAAAGCACGCTTGTCTACCCTCCCCCGACGGCCCGCACTCACATTACATTCGGGCCTGGGCACGCTTACATCATCGATGATGCACTGTTCAGTAAGCGCTCTCGCTCAGCACAGTGGAGATTTCTTTAGTTATATCGTTTAAGTCGTTTGATATGTGGTGACACAGTCTAATATTTCGCCGAACAGATCTGCCACTTTTGACGCTCATAAACAATCATAAAGTCCTCGTGCTGCAGGAATTAAGAGGTTTGCTGAAGGCGCAGCTGACGTGAAGTGAGGGATTTGTGTCTTTAATAATCTATGTCAGTTTGCGTTCATTGAACAGTACGAATGATTAATTAATCCATATGGAACAGTCCCTTAAAAGTCACGTCTCGCTTTCAGTTTTGGGCTCAGGTGCGTTTTGAACTCACACACAAGCGTACCATGCCTGAGCCTATATGAACCACGCTCTGGCCCACCTCTTCCAACCGGGCTAGGGACGGCCAAGTGAACCGTGCCAGATCCCGATTCAGAGCACTCACACTTCTCAAACTATCCGGGAAATGGGCCTGGGCACAGTTCGGATACCATAGTGTGAGTACGCCCTAAGATTCAGCTTAAAATAACTCATGCATAATCCACAACATAATGTTGTGAATGCACCCAATAAAGTTTGTTTGTGTTACTTTAAATGCAAATACACATTTCCAGAAGAGAAATTGCAGCTATCACAGATTGTGACTCAGTTACTCTATAAAAAAAAAAAACACATTTTGTTTGTTGCCAAAGGTCCCGTGAGGTGCATTGAAATGTGAATGTTTGTTCGATGCTTGATGTAATTTCAACTGAAACCAGAAGACAGGGGCAGGACAGAGTAGCTCCTCCCCTTTAAAAAAAAACAACCAATAGCATTTGGTTTTATCAGCTCTGTCAGTGACAGTGGTTGAGCTCAAGCGCATCAAATAAAAAGCAACTGAAAAGTGTCTTGATGGGGCGGGGCATGTCAGATACTAGAGAGCATTTAATTGGTCAGAAGATTTGAGAAGAAACTGAAGTATGAGGTGACATCAAAAAATTTTATCCATTTAGACCATAGGACTCAAATCAATTCTTGGAGGGTTGCAGCTCTGCACAGTTTTGCTCCAACCCTAATCAAACACAGCTGATCCAACTAATCATGGTGTTCAAGACTACTAGAGACTGTGGACCCTTTTTACTAGCCTGTTATGACACGTTTAACAGTCATCAGCAACTTAAATCCTTCAAAGTTTTTAATATTTAGATTTTTTTTTGAACGTCTGAACATTTATATGCATTTATGTATGTGTTATATCATCTTTGCTTCAAATTACGAAAAACTAATTACCACTTGTGCGAGGCATTTCTAATGCAGCGTCTATGGGACAGGTCAGTAAATTTGACGGGATTCTCTCCTCTGGCTGTCGTCATCAATCTCACACAATGTTTTTCCTTTTTCTATAACATCATCGTGGAGTTTTTTCTTTTATTATTTGAGCAAATGAGACTGTAAAAAAATATGTGTTGTATTCTCCCATTCACTGCGCTCTAAGTTTTCCCAACTATGACGACTTCCGCTACTGAGAAACCCAGAAATGTGAAAAAGGTCAATTAAGCAGGTGTCAGTAGGAGGTGGTTGGAACTAAACTATGCAGAGCTGTGGCCCTCCAGGAATTGAATTTGAGACCACTGATTAAGACGGAAGTGACAAACTGCAAGACTTAGATTTTTATTTCTTCTAAATGCAAATTTTGTCATTGTTTTGGTGCACACTTGATAATAAATAATCTTAAGACCAACATACTGATAGTAAATGTATTTTAATTGCTTGTAGCCTTGTCATTTTAAACTCCTAACATATGTTCCTTAAAGCGTACAGTGATAAAAAAAAAAAGCACACACAGAAAGATGGCAGGTTATGCCAGCATTACATTTTCAATTAGTACTAGTTTAAATTAATCGAGCAGTATTTAATATTCTTTAAATAGCATTTACTCATCAGTCAAATACATCAAAGTTTGTCAAAAGCATACAAAAACACATTAAGTTGGTTACCACCTTAACCTGGCTCTGCCCAATTTGGTGTGAATTATTTATATTTGAAATAAACAGCTGAAGTCAGAATTTTTTGCCCCATTAATTTTTAGCCCCCCTGTTTATTTTTTTCCTCAATTTCTGTTTAACGGAGAGCAGATTTTTTTTCAACACATTTCTAATCATAATAGTTTTAATAACTCATCTCTAATAACTGATTTATTTTATCTTTGCCATGCTGACAGTAAATGATATTTGACTAGATATTTTTCAAGACACTTCTATACAGCTTAAAGTGACATTTAAAAGCTTAACTAGGTTAACCAGGCAGGATAGGGTAATTAGGCAAGTTATTGTATAACGATGGTTTGGACTATCGAAAAAATATATAGAGCTTAAAGGGGCTAATAATTTACCTTAAAATGAATTTTTAAAAATTAAAAACTGATTTTATTTTAGTCGAAATAAAACAAATAAGACTTTCTCCAGGAGAAAAAATATTATCAGTCATACTGTGAAAATTTCCTTGCTCTGTTAAATATCATTTGGGAAATATAAAAAATATATATATATATATATAATAAAAAAATAATAATAAATCAAAGGGGGGCTAATAATTCTGACTTCAACTGTATGTTTATTTCTAAAAGAAAACTCTAAAATGAGTTTCAAACAGTGTTTACTGATCATGATAATCACTCCCTTTGTAGTGACTTTGTAACTTTACAATATTTAACAGCATAAAAGGAAGGTGAAAGTGTTGTTGAATTTAAATGTTGTGGTGTCTGGATGGTTTAATGACTTAAAAACTTCACAAACATATTAGGATATTCCTATGCTTGCACAAACAGCTATTAGCGATGAGAATAAACATAAGAAACCAAAAAGGCATCTTCGACAGAGAGTTCGAAGAAGTCAAGGACCACGTGCTGTAGTGGGACAGTTTTCTACTAGCGCTAAAGGAGGATATTCAGATGACACTTCTAGACAATTATTACAACCGAAAGCTGGAAGAAGCATGGGAACGTTATTTTCAAAAGAAGATATTCTTTGCCAGATAAGAGACATGGCTTTGGAGAACAACCCTGATGAACTGCTCAAATGTTGATTAACATTTTTAGACATATACTACAGCCTATCTTTGTAAAGGTATACTCAAGTGTATCTCGGCGCGTCCTCAAAGCATGTGCAGAACAGCTCGCTGGGGTATTCACAGACATTTTCAACCTGTCCCTTAACCTAGCAGCAGTGCCAACATGCTTTAAAACCACCTCTATTGTGACAGTGCCGAAACACTCCAGCCCAACATGCCTGAATGACTACCGCCCTGTAGCACTCACACCCATCATCATAAAGTGCTTCGAGCGGTTGGTCCTGGCACATCTGAAAGACTCTCTGCCATCCACACTGGACGCACATCAGTTTGCCTACCGTGGCAACAGGAGCACAGAAGATGCAGTCTCCATAGCACTGCACTCTGTACTCACACACCTGGACAATAAAAACACTTATGCACGAATGCTATTTGTTGACTTCAGCTCAGCATTCAACACTGTCATACCCTCTAAGTTAATGATCAAACTTAGAGACCTGAATATCGACACGTCTCTCTGCAACTGGGTTATGGCCTTTCTGACTAACAGACCTCAGAATGTTAGATCAGGCCATATCTGCTCCTCCACCGTCACACTCAACACTGGTGTACCACAGGGCTGCATGCTGAGCCCCTTCCTCTACTCCCTTTTTACCATCGACTGTAGGCCTGTAAACAGATCTAACACCATCATCAAATTTGCAGATGACACCCCAGTTATTGGTCTAATCAGCAACAATGATGAGACTGCCTACAGGGAGGAGATACAGCATCTGGCCACTTGGTGCACCGACAATAATTTGCTCCTTAACACCGACAAGACCAACGAGCTCATTGTGGACTTCAGGAAGGGACAAACAGGCTCACATGATCCCATCCACATCAATGGGATGGCCGTCGCGCCGGTCTCATCCTTCAAGTTCCTGGGGACCCACCTCAAAGGACCTTTCCTGGACCACCAACACCTCCAGCATGGTCAAGAAGGCTCACCAGCGCCTCTTTTTCTTAAGGCAACTTAAGAAGAATCAGCTGTCATCAGCCGTCTTGGTGAACTTCTACCGATGCACTATAGAAAGCATCCTGACGAACTGTGTCACAGTCTGGTATGGAAGCTGCTCTGTTGCGGAGCATAAGGCACTGCAGCGAGTGGAGAAAACTGTCCAACGCATCACAAGGACCACACTGCCAGCCATAGAGGACATCCAGAGGAAACACTGTCAGCGCCGAGCACGCAGTATTCTTAGAGATTCCTCTCACCCTGCTCACAGACTGTTTTCGCTCCTACATTCCGGCAGGCGCTTCAGGCTCCTCCAGACAAAAACCAGCAGACTAAGGAACAGCTTTTTCCCCAGAGCTGTCTTCCTTTTGAACTCTGCCCCCCCACTGACTCTTCCCCCCAATACACCCCCCACACCCTCCTCATAACTTATACTCCTCATAATCACTGCACTATTTAACATTTGCACATTCAAAAATTGCACATATTCATTGCACTGATTCATTAATTTGAACTGTACATACCCACTGCACATTTATAATTATGCACACACCCACAGTACATATACATTTGTAATTATGTTTATCTATCTGCACACTTCTGATTATTAATAGCAACCTGTACATATACCCATCTATTGTAAATCTCTGTTCATAGCTAATACAACCTGTATATAATGTTCATAGTACATCCATTTGTAAATATCATCATAGTTTTT
>CAIGQZ010001198.1:1331642-1341679 GCA_903798205.1 Danio tinwini | reverse complement strand
ATATATAAATACCTCTATTGATAAAGAATTCATGATTTTACATGAATTGGAAAAGGGACTGTATCTGCTTAAAATATAATAAATGACAAGCATAGTTGAATTAAATAGAACAAAAATGCTAATTACAGCATGCAAAATAAGTATTGAACACATGATGTTTTTTCATGGGAATAATATTTCTAACAAGCTGTTGACTTGGAATTGAACCAGATTTTGGTAAAAACCCAAACAATACAAACATATAAATAAAACAAAAAAAAAATCTGAAAAATGAGTTGTGTAATAACAATGGAATGACACAAGGAGAAAATACTGAACTACTGAAATGCATTTAATACTTTATATCAAAGGCTTTTTTGCTGATGGCAGCTTAAAGACGGCTCTCATATGGAGAACGAAGAAGTCACATGAATTGTTTTTCACAGACTTCAACAGAGTGTGAAACTCTTGATGGTTCTGTGGGTCTCGTCTATCAAATCTGATTTTTATTTTGTATTTTCTATTGGATTCAGGTCAGGTTATTGGCTGGGCCATTCTACAGCTTCATTTTCTTTCTCTGAAAGCAATTGAGAGTTTCCTTGGCTGTGTTTTGGATCATTGTCTTGCTGAAACGTCCACCCTGGTTTCATCATCTTCATCCTCCTGCTAATGTAGATGTTGAACTGTAGCAGCTAATATTCATTTACAATAACGAAGGGCAGAGGGTTGATGAAGAACTACTGAGAGATTTCAGCTGCTGTCTGGGCTTTCACTGCCTTCTTTGCACCTCCCTTTCTTCATGTGTTCAATACCTTTGTCCTGTGTCATGCCATTTTATTACACAATTTATTTTGTAAATAAATTAGATTTCTTTTCTTCTCATATATTTATTACTTTGGTTGACTTTAGAAATATGTTTTCTGAGAAAAATGGTCACTGTGTCCAATACTTACTTCCCCAACAGTATATATTTTTTCTAATTTTCAAACAAATCAAAACAAAAAACTCTTTCGAATGACAACATAAAAAAACAAAACGACATACAATATAAGTACCAAGGTCAGCAGATACAATCTTACAATACTTATTTACATTCATCAGTATTGAAGTTTGATCAGATCTTGCCGTATAAAGTTCTGTTAAAGAGTTACATATCAAAGATCGAACATCTCTTAAATAGGGAATTCCAGAGACATAAATAAAAGCACAACAATTAAATTGAAATATTACATTTCATCTCAACCACTTTCCCCAGTATGAAAAATTTTATAGGATTGTTGTCCTAAGGAAAGGGTCAGTACTTCCATATGATACACCTCTTTTACAACATCATGCCATTCACCTACAGATGGAGGATCTTCCTTGACCACCTATTTTTAAGCACTTTTTGGAATATCGCATAAACAAAAATGCTTGATGGAAAGCGAGATGTGCATGAAATTTGAAAATGCGCATAAAAATAGTAGGATAAACGTTTAATCCGAATGTGTATAAACTACAATGTAAGCACATTTACAGAGTAAATTCCAGCATATGCATAAAAAAAAAAAAAAAAAAGTCACATGATTTTGTTTTAACAGATCATGTGTTGACTAAAATGGGCAAAATGGGACATCATTAATGGACAAACCAGCGTTTTGGCACATTGTAAAACATCTAAAATGTTGTTTTGGTCTTTCTAAAACCCTTTAGCTAAAGTCTGTCATCACAGTGGTTCAGTATTATTATTATTATTATTATTATTATTATATGCACCCAATGAGCGTCTCATGCCTCCAAAAGCCACCGCGTGTTCATTACATTCCATCTTCTGAGGCGCAACTTATTTATTATACAAGAAAAAAGGCCTACAGTGGCTTCTCCTACCACAGCAAACTCCATTTTCTTTTTGATATTTGCTATTCAGTTAATAAGTGACAATTTTGCTCTCTTTGACTCATTGGATGGAACTGGTGCTTTAATCGTAAATGTTTTATGTTTCATTTAAGTGCATAAATTATATTCACATCAATTTTCTAATTAATTCAGATCAAACATAGCTACAGTTGTGGTTGAGTTATTAAAACAGACTGGTTTCTCCAGTCTTATGTCAAGACCTGAAGACTGCAAACATGCTGTGATGCAGATGAAGTTACGGATAGTCAAACCTCAAGGTGTAGTTTCCGGGCACCAGGTTGGTGAGGGTGAGAACATCAGTGTCTCCCGAGGCCTTTTCCTCTCGGAGCGGCCCCTTCACCTCCTCCCAGTGCCACAACACCACTTTATCATCATCAGTGCTCTCTGAAAAACACATTGATCATCACAAACATTTTAGCACACGTTCTCTGCAACTTTAATGACTTATAGTCAGAGGTTTAAGCAAAGTATCAGAGTTTTCCCTGACTTTCACTGGCTAAAAAACAGAATTTCCATGACATCTAATGAACGAAAATACAGACTGCTTTTGTGCTTTGCATAATATTAAAATGGTTTTAGGTTGAATATAATTTTGCATGACTTTAATAGCCACAAAGAGAACAACAATGCATAATTTCCCTAAAAAATAAAACTTTCAAAACATGTTTGTGGGGTTGCAAAGCCCTTTCTCTCGCAAATTGATAAGTTGATTGCCTCAAAAAAGCAAACCTCTTAAAATTTAATGTTAATCCTGGTATGTTATCATTACAGGTAGAATCTGGTTACTGTATTTGACTGAAGTGTAAAAAAATGGTCTAACCATAACAATTAACAGCTTGAAATAAAAATATAGTATTAAAAAATAAAATTATTTTGATAAATGGAAACTGATATACAAAGCAACAAACAAATAGTGTGCCTAGTAAAAACTGTGGTTCACATTTCTGTAATATCATTTTGTCCTAATTTGCACTGCAACATGCATTACTCACAAATTAAAAGTTTGGTCTAATTAAAAAGTTAATAAAAATAATAATGTTTCCATTAAGCTACACATCAATGCAAAATCACTGTTAAATACAATAATATATATTTATTTTTATTTTTTAAATACATTAAATTCTGTTAAACTGTTGATCAAATAATCTAGTAAAAATAAACCAGTTTTGCACAAAAAAATAGAATAGTTACAGAACTATTATCAAGTGATAAAAGTGATTAAAATGACAAAAATATGAATGATAAAAAAAAAAATAAGATAATTAATAATGCTAGTATTTTTCTTAAGTGGTGAGCAATGGCGCAGTGGCGCAGTAGGTAGTGCTGTCGCCTCACAGCAAGAAGGTCGCTGCTTCGAGCCTCAGCTTGGTCAGTTGGCGTTTCTGTGTGGAGTTTGCATGTTCTCCCTGCGTTCGCGTGGGTTTGCTACTGGTCCTCTGGTTTCCCCCACAGTCCAAACACATGCGCTACAGGTGAATTGGGTAAGCTAAATTGTCCGTAGTGTATGTGTGTGAATGAGTGTGTATGGATGTTTCCAAGAGATGGGTTGCAGCTGGAAGGGCATCCGCTGCATAAAACATGTGCTGGATAAGTTGGCGGTTCATTCCCCTGTGGCGACCTCGGATTAATAAAGGGATAAGCCGAAAAAGAAAATGAATGAATGAATTTTTCTTAAGTGGCTATTCAGCATCACGTGACTAGTAAAAACTGCATTTAAATAATATATTTTTTATTTATTCAGTACTGTGCCACAGGAATACATTTTAACTTTAAATTTTATAAAAAAATAATACATTTAAAAGCTAGAAACTATATATTTTTATTTTATTTATAAATAATAAGTAATCATAAAAAAAAAAAAAAAATTATGTAATATCCCAAGTAATATAAATGATGATATATGTCCTATGATAAGACTCAAACAACAGGTTTAGTAAATGTAAGACAAATAAATCTGATACGTACGACTGCCATCAATCACAGTGGAGCTGGTCGGTAAGAAGATTTCCTGATACTTTGGAGAAACCACTGCGACAGGTGGTTTATTCACTCGTGGCTCTACAGAAAAGAAGAAACAGAGCACATATGAATACTTTATGTGACATTAATACAGGCTGACCAAACTGAACGCCACTTTGAAAACTGAATCCAGTACAATTAGCGAAAACATCAATGCTAAAGTTACCTGGTTTGACAGTGACATTGATGTATCCCTCCCCGTGAGCGCCGTCTCCGTCTACCACTATCTCAAACTCATACAGACCCAATGTTAACTGGAAAAAAACAGTGTGGAATATTAGAAAAGTGTAAAATCATACAAAATTAAAAGTAATTTTTTTGACATGCGAATATACGCAAACTGTATATTTAATTTGTATATATAAATACCCACATGCATGCATATATGAGAAAACGCTTATTTATATTCAGATTTATAATATATATGTACTGTATATGATGTGTTTGATATACAAATTTAAATATCTACAGTTGAAGTCAGAATTATTAGCCCCCTTTTAAATAATTTTTTCTTTTTTAAATATTTCCCAAATGATGTTAAACAGAGTAAGGACATTTACACAGTATGTCTGATAATATTTTTTCTTCTGGAGAAAGTCTTATTTGTTTTATTTCAGCTACAATAAAAGCAGTTTTTAATTTTTTAAACACCATTTTAAGGACACAATTATCAGCCCCTTTAAGCTATTTTTTGCGATAGTCTACAGAACTAACCATTGTTAAAATAAATCAGTTATTAGAGATGAGTTATTAAAACTATTATGTTTAGAAATGTGCTGAAAAAAAATATTTTCTCCGTTAAACAGAAATTGGGGGAAAAAAATTAACAGGGGTGCTAATAATTCGGGGGGGCTAATATTTCTGACTTCAACTGTATGTGACACAAAAGTTGTATCGTTTTGTTTATATGTATGTGTTTGTATATACATAAAAAATAAAAAGGACATACAAATCTAGAAGTATATAAAACTTTCATTTTGAAGGCAATAATTAAGGATTAATATTTTCCCAGCACTAAAATGTTGCATAACCCATGTTGCATCAGCTCATAAGTGTGATGTTGATATTTTTCTGGCATAATAAACAAGAAATCCCAAGAATATACATTTTTTGAGTAATCTGATATTTTATAAAGGGGTCAAAATTATAATGTTTCACCTGATATTTGGAGTTAAATTACAGGGAAGTAATTTTTAGAAAAACTTCAACATCATAAATGTATTTTTTATACAATGACCGATAAATCTATTCATAAAAATCAGTTGACTTTAGCAACCTTTGCTTAATTATGTAACAATGAGGAAAAAAGACTTGTGTTTTCCTTTAAATATGTACAAAAGAGTCCTTTAGACCAGTGGTTCTTAAACTGTGGTACGTGTACCACTAGTGGTACGCAGGCTTCATTCTAGTGGTACGCGGAGGAATCAATGAATAAATGCAGTAAAAAAAAAAGAAAAGAAAAAAAGTAAACACTTTTAACCCTTTGACGCGTACGATAACACAGATATGATCAGTAAATTGATTTTAATAGGCTAAACCTTTTATTTTATTTTCAATGTTCTAATGCTTATGTATTCTATCATTTGAAGCTAATTTCCTCCCCATATTTGTAACAATTGTTGGGGGCGTATCCCGTATTTTTATATCCTTATGTTGACAGGTATAGTTTGATCACTTGCTTTTCTGACACACATAGCCTACTCTAACGTGTAGTAAGCAGATCTAATTTCTAATTTAAATATGTACATCCAATTCATATATTTAAGATACAATTTAATGTTTAAATTTTAAAGATATACAAATAAGTCATATATACATGCATCATATATTTCTTAATTTATGCAAAAGAGTTTATATATATAAATGAATATGATGACATATAGCTTATATTTATGAGGTCCAAGGAACATTTCCAGGTTTTGATGAATAGGCTACTTTATGATAATACTTTACATTTAAGTACAGCAGTTTTCTTTTTACTTTAAGAACACTGTAATTTTTAATTAACTTTTAAAAGCACATTTTAATTTAAACGTTGACGTTTTATTTATTTTTACCTGTAAGCACAGTACACTAGTAATGTTCAAACTATTTATAATGTTTAAAGTGGCTGACAATAATAAATATTCATAATAATAAAAATTAATCAGCCACGTTTTTGAACTGTGCAGTGCTGTAGCTGCTTAATTAGGCCTGCTACCCTACTGTATTTCAATACTGGTCATTATGGTGGTACTTGGAGAGACAATTTTTTTTGAGGTAGTACTTGGTGAAAAAAGTTTGAGAACCACTGCTTTAGACCATGCACTGAACCATTTCTCTGTGTTTCGCTGGTAATGTCTTTAAATAAATAATTATTTAGGCCTATTATTCACTTATTATTTATGTACAATAATTAAGTCATAAAATGAGAAAGTAAACTATAAATCAACAAAGAAAATGTAAAAGAAAACTGTAAATGAAAGAGTTTACTTATTGACTGTCTTAGTCCTATCACTTTAAAATAACAAACACTTTACATTGCTGTCTAATACTGGTCCTTCAACCTTTGATTCTTTAAGGGTAATATGGGAGAAGGATTTGGGGTTTATTTTTAGTGATGAGAAGTGGCTGTCTGCCTGCTCAAATATCTATCCCAAAAGTACTCCAATTTTGGTTCATGAACAAAACTATAAAATGTAAATCACAGGATTTATCTAACCCCAGTTTGCCTACATAGAATATTTCCCAATTGTTCCCAGCTATGTTTCAAATGTAAGTTAGACATTGGCACAGTATTGCATGCATTTCGGGATTGAGACAAAATCTAAATGTACTGAAAAGAGATTCACAAAAATAAAAAAAAATAATTGGAAAGACTTTTGCTTTGTCCCCAAAAGTTACACCTTTTGAATTGTACATTGGAACTGTGTCTTGATCATGATAAAAAATGTGTATTGAATTTTTGTATATACTTGGTCAAAAAATGTATATTATTATTATTATTATTATTATTATTATTATTATGGTTAACTGCTCGGATATTTTCAGTCAGGTAACCAGACTTCTACCACTGAAAAAATTGACCTATGATTCACATCAAGGATGTTCTGGCGCATTTAGTCCTCCTTCTAGATTTTTCTTGAGGATACTCAGTGACTTTGTCTTTCTAAATTTGTTTTATAATCTCTTTTTATTTTTGTCTTTGCTTTGAAGCATTTGTATGCATTTGTTAGGATATCTAACAAAAACTGCTGTACTTGTTACGAGATACCAGTAGCACTGATGTTCTGTTGAAAAAAAAATAATAATAATAATAAAATAAATAAATAAATAAACACTGTCTCTCTATATTTAGGCTAAAACACTGCTTTATTTATTTATTTATTTATTTATTTGTTTGTTTGTTTGTTTCTGCTTTATTTTAGTTGTCTTTTATTTCTTTAGTTTTAATTTCCAAAATGAATCCTCAATGCACTTAAGTTTACAAATGATAAAGCTTGTTAACAAGTTTTAAATGATTAATAAAGAAATTATAATGCTGTTTCGTTATTTTCTTCATTTACAAGCAGCAGGGTATTTACAGCCACTGTATACTTATGTTTGTTTGCATCCTTTGTGCCCTCTGGTGGCATAGTCGCAAACTGCTGTTACACCTAAAAACATGTTCTTAATCCCTTAGTCCTGCTGCGGCACCAAGCAGGGCAGTAATGGTCATTTTGAAGGGTCACCCATTGTATGCGTGTTATTAAAGAAGCATCAATGACTTCTCAATATACTTTTTGAATTTGTTTCTACACCATTTTTCATTTAGCATCTTACTTTACACAGTTCAAGACTAAAGATAAAGTATTTCAATGTGGGTCTGTATGTGAAGTGTTACATTTAGTGGTCAAAAACCAAGTGTTGGTCAATACTCATATACAGCTGATAGTTATTTCTTTAAAAGAGGAACAGCTGAAGAACAAGAAATGTCGAAACTAGCAATAAGTCTATTTGTCCTTCTTTAAAAATCTGAAAGTCTTTTATAAGTGCTCAAAATATTTTCCAAAGTTTGTATGTCTGTAACTTAACTGACTGACTGACTTAACACTGATGATTTCTCAAAATTATTTATTCATAATATATTTAAGACAATATTCAGTTCAGTCCAATTTTATAGCAATGCCAATCTATCCAAATTGTTGGATTTTTCTACAAATTATGTATGCTAGTCACAATTAAATCTTCGCTTCTGAAAAGTGGTTGATGTGACATGTAATGATGATATAAATAAAAACCTTTTGCACAATGAAAGAGTTTATTTACCTTACTTAGCTTAAGTGTCTTGCTGTGTTTACCCTCCATTTCTCCACTGTAATCTTTTGGATGTGTAATCAAACGCCAGTCAAAGTCATAGTTAGTCCCTAAAGAAATAACACATAGACAAGGGCCCTGTTTTTGCTGATCTGATGACAAGTGCACCACTTTTGACCACTTTCAGAGGCAGCCTAAAAAAAATCTAAGGATGGGCCAATAAACAAAGGGGATTTTCATGCACATTTTCTCAGTAAAGACAAACAGAGGGTCAGAAGATGGTCATCCATACACCTCTCACAAACCCTCCTCTCAAGGAAAGTGGAGGAAAGTGGTCAAAAGTGATGTATTTGCAAGAGAAATGTTAATTTAGAGCTGTACCTGTAGGTGGCGCTGGCACTACATAAGCATTGAGCCGCACTTCATTGAGCGGTAAAGTGACTTCCACATTTTTGCCAGCAGAGACAACCAGCTCTCGCATCGTTACTTAAAACAAAAAAGATTTTAGAAAAGTTTTATAAACTAGACCTTGATTCTGTATATTTTTATATGCATACAGGACAGTAAGAGGCCATTCACACAGAATGTGTCTTGGTGTCTAAAAATGCAAGTAGCAGCGCTCAGGAATGTTTAAAAAAAGTTAAAAGCACATTATCCACTACGTTAAAGTAAAAAAAAAACCAAAAAAAAAAACTTGCTACTGCAAACAGAAGCTTGCCATGCTTGTCTCACCTCCGAGTTTTTCTGATTGGTCCACTGCTTTAGAAAAGGCATTAATGAATGTTGATGCATATTAAAGTTGAAATGCTTTTAACTTAAGAACACAGCGCTCTTGTGTGAGTTGCTGCAAAAGACACATGCGTAATAGTCGCATAAATCGGTCAAGCACATTTACAGTGGTTGTATCTGAAATCACCCCCTATACCCTTAAATAGTGCACTATTTGAGAGAGCAGCCAATTGTCTTGGTGTCTGAAAGCATAGTGGACATTCTGAAGTGCACTCAATAAATTCCACAATGCACCACAACAACAAGTGTACAACCAAAGCGCACTCAACGGCTAGAGTTTGCACTGTATAATTTTTATGTGTGACCATTTGACCACTAGATGGCATTCAGAGCAGAATCCTATTGGTGTATGTTTCTAAATAAATTATTATTTATTTGTTAAATTTGCACACATGACAGAAATCTAAATACTTTGTTTCATTACTAACAGACAAATCGCTAAGTGTTTAAAAAAAAAAAAAGTATAAACAGGGTCTGACCATGAAGATGATCTGATCTGTTTGAAGGCAGAGAAGAAATGCATCTCAGTATTGATAGGAGAAAGTGTGTTGTCTTTTAATATAAGCAGCCTATTTTGGGCAATGGAATCAGTTATTGATAATAATGAGAAACACTGCTTGAATTCAATTATTCCTTTAGATATATACAGTATAAGACTACATTATTAGACTTATCTAAACCGTGAATGAGGAAATAGGGGGCAATTTCAGATACAGCTATGGAAAAACAGTGCATTGGAATAGAAAAAAAGTGTTCTGCGTGAATGGCCCCTAAGACAATGACAGAGAGCAGTGTTGTACCAGCTGGTGTTGTGGCTGGAGCCACTGTGGACTGTGGTGACTGATTACTGTTGTTCAGCGCTGAATGATTTGCAGCATCCGAATCCAGTGTTGTGTTGTGTTCAGCTGTCTGCTCTTCACTGGAGCTGGAGCTTACCGCAACATTAGATGTGGTCAGTGGCTCTGGGGGCTTAGCAGACAGGTCCTGTTTCAAGAGAAAAATATCAAGTTAAAGCACAAAAATATGCTGTTTAAAAAGTAGCTTACAGCGCCATCTGCTGTTAAAAACAAGCCTAGAGT
>CAIGQZ010001198.1:1306289-1322632 GCA_903798205.1 Danio tinwini | reverse complement strand
ATAGATAGATAGATAGATAGATAGATAGATAGATAGATAGATAGATATCTTCATATTTATTATACTTTTATATACAAATTTATGATACTATATTTATACTTATATTTACCATGAAAAAATATAAATACATTTGATTCAGCACCATACAGTGCGGGTGTCTTTTGGAAATTATTGCAAAAATGTCATTGAAAAATATCTATTACGAAATATCCTTATTGCAACACTCAACAACAATATTGCATATTTCCCAAGTATCATGCAGCCCTAAAACAAAATAATATTCTAGATTATAAGTAAAACTGTTTTCAGCTCTTTTAGAAGAAAGCCATCATATGACTGAAAACATTCCATCAACAGTTGCATTCAGGACATACAGCATTACTCAACAAGCAGTACAACTTTCGGCTCAGCACGGCCTAAAATAGCATACTAACAATGGCAGGTGATATCAGGGTGTAAAGAAATTACCAGGGATAGTTCACACAAAAAATATTATTCAGTCCTTTAATCTCCTGCATATTGTTTCAAACCTGTATAACTTGTAAATTACAAAAGCAGACGCATGACAGAATGGCAGTTTCAAACATACCTTGTTCTTTTTCAACGCATACAATGAAACTGAATAGTGAGCAAAGCTGTCACTCTTGCCTTTCTATTGCATTTCACAATAGAAAAAGTGTTAATGTTAACAAAATATGGGTGAATAAATAAAGCCAGAATCTTGGGTGAACTATTAAACACTTCTTTATTAATTTTATGCACTTAATGGCCACTTTAATAGGTACACCATGCTAGTGCTAGACCCTAATATGCTGTCAGAACTGCTTTAATTCATTATGGTGTGAATTCAACAACCATCAAACATTTCCAGAGATTTTGTCCATACTTTCATATCATCACACAATTGCAGTTGTTTGCTTATCTATGATGTGAATCTCTGATGCAAGCACATCCTAATTGGATTGGATTGACATTTAACGAATGTAGATTAGACTGGTGCTAGCATATCTGAAGGACATCACTGGACCTTTGCTGGACCCCCTGCAGGTTGCCTATAGAGCAAACCGGTCTGTGGATGATGCAGTCAACATGGGACTGGATTATATCCTAGAACATCTGGACAAACCAGGGGACTACGCAAGGATACTGTTTGTGGACTTCAGTTCTGCCTTTAACACCATCGTCCCATCACTGCTCGAGAACAAACTGACCCAGCTGTCTGTCCCCAGCTCTGTCTGTCAATGGATCACCAGCTTTCTGACAGATAGACAACAGCTAGTCAGAATGGGTAAAATAACATCCGACAGCCGCACCACCAGCACTGGTGCACCCCAGGGATGCATTCTCACCCCACTGCTCTTCTCCCTGTACACCAACGACTGCACCGCAAAAGACCCCTCCATTTGGCTCTTGAAGTTTGCGAATGACACCACTGTTATCAGCCTCATCCGGAATGGTGATGAGTCTGCATACAGACAGGAGGTGGAGCGGCTGGCTTTATGGTGCAGATACAACAACCTGGAGCTGAACACGCTCAAAACAGTGGAGATGATAGTGGACTTTAGGAGAAACCCCCCTGCACTCCCCCCACTCACCATCATGAACACCACTGTAGCGGCAGTAGAGTCATTCAGGTTCCTGGGCACCACCGTCTCTCAGAATCTGAAGTGGGACATTCACATAGACTCCATTGTAAAGAAAGCCCAGCAGAGACTGTACTTCCTTCATCAGCTGAGGAAGTTCAACCTGCCACATAAGCTGCTTGTACAGTTCTACTCAGCTGTCATCCAATCTATCCTCTGCACTTCAATCACCGTCTGGTTCAGCTCAGCTGCCAAAACCGACCTCCGTAGACTACAGCGAATAGTCCGGACTGCTGAACGAATCACTGGCACAACCCTTCCTACACTTCAAGAACTGTACTCTTCCATAGTGAGTAAAATGGCTCGTAAAATCACTCTGGACCCCTCGCACCCAGCACATTACCTGTTCGAACTGTTACTGTCTGGTCGGCGTTACAGAGCACCAAGCACAAAAACAGTCAGACACAGGAAAAGTTTCTTTCCTCAGGCCATCTACCTCATGAACAGTTCAATATTCCCCTACTGTGCAATAAACGTGCAATACTTTCTCATACGCACTTGTACACAGCACCTTATAACCTGTATATTTACAACATATCTGTACATACAATTCAACATCCAGATATTTTTTACTTACTGCATCTCTGTTAAATGTTTATTGCCTTTTTCTTTTCTCATATATTTTTGTGTTGTCACTTTATGTACACTGGAAGCTTCTGTTGCCAAAACAAATTCCTTGTGTGTGTGTGAAGCATACTTGGCAATAAAACTGATTCTGATTCTGATTAGATTGTGGATCTAGTAGTGAACTTGGTTATATATATATAAAATTTTTTTTAGATCATTTGAGCTCTGTGAGATGGTGCGTTAAACAGATAGTTCACCACAAAATCAAAATTCAGCTTCAAGTGATTCCAAACATTTATGAGTTTCTTTCGTCAACACAAAATAAGATATTATGAAGAAAGCTGGAAACCTGTAACCACTGACCTCCATAGTAATTGTTTTCCTTACTATATAAGTCAATGGTTACAGGCTTTCAGCTTGCTTCAAAACATCTTCTTTTGTGTTAAACAGAAGAAAGAAACTCAACAGGTTTACAAGTAAATGGAGAATAAATGATGACAAAATTTTCATTTCAGAGTGAACTATCCCTTTAACCTGCTGTAAGTTGCTTACAATATGGGTTCACTATGGTCATAAATGATGGAAATGTTCAGCAACAATAAAAAGGTAGAGTTTGGAATTTAGGCAATGCTCAGTTGGTACCAAGAGGCCCAAAGTGTGCTAAGAAAACGTCCTGTACACCATTACACCACCAGGAGATGCCAGCAACCCTAAAAGCAAGGCGCAAATTATCCTGACCATCCAAATATCACAGCAGAAATAAAGACTCTTCAAACTCAGTGACCTTTTCAAGGTCTTCTATTGTCCAGTTTTGATGATCCTGTGTGAATTATATCCTCGGTTTTAGGGCTTGCATGGATAAAGAATTGATCATACCAATCTATCTAAATGAATAAAAACTTTCCAAATAGAGCTAATTCAATTCACCTGGTAAAGTTATATTCATTTCACAATATACATCACGGAAAAAACAAAATATTGCAATGTCTGACTTTTCCAATATCATGCAGCCCTACTCGATTTGCTTATTTGACAGAGTGTCCCTGGCTCTTCATCTTCTGTAGCTCATCTGTTTCAAGGTTTTTCATACATTTACTTTCTTCTGATGCTTGGTTTGACCTTCAACAGATTGTTTTGATCTTGTTCACATGCTTAAATGCATTGAGCTTCTGCCATGTGATTGGCTGACTAGATATTATGTTAACCCTTGTGTATTGTTCAAATGGACTACACTTTGGTTATGTTGGTGGCTGTTTTTGCCCGAATTGACTTCCGTTATAATAACATTTTTTGATAGCAAAGCCATGACAGCATATAATCATGCATTCTTGATTGTTGGTGGTTTTCCCTGTTGGGAAGAGGTACAATGTGTATTTTTTACTGTTGTTCAGAAGTTGACAGCATTAACCCTTTAGATAGGCCTGTGCAAAAAAAGTTAATGTATTTTATATGGAGTTCCATGGAGTAAAACAGCAGGTGAGTGCGTGTAAATAAAATCACTTACTATGTTTACTATGTTCTGAGAGTTGCTATGATTTTGCGATCCAAAAATATAATTTTAATGGAAGTCAGTGAGGCAAAAACAACCATGAACAACGCAAAGGTAGTCAATTTGCCCAGTGTGTATTGTTGAATATTTGAAAAAAATCAAAGCATTTTCCCAAAATACGTGTCAAAATAATATCTGTCAGCAAAAATCATTCTATTTGCTGAAACACAGAGAAAGTTGTGGCCAAATTAAGACTCAAAAATCACCCCAGAGTGGATGAAAACATCCCCAACAGCACACAAGGGTTAAATAGGTGTTCCTATTAAAGTGGCCAGTGAGTGTACATTTCAAAACAGAAACTTTAATATTAGCCTGACATAACAGACCTCCGCACACATAATAGTTGCAGTGATGTAAACGAGTGCACGACAGGTGAAGGTGACGCGCTTGAGAAAAGAGACAAGACAAGGAAGCGCGCAGGTGTGAAGATCCGGGCTGCTAAACTGTCATCACAGGCCTTCTTTGCGCCAGCACAACGCACTTATAAACGGATTCATTAGTGCTAAATCCTGCACGGTTTATTTCCCCGTGGAAGTACATGCTGAGTTAGCAATGTCATTTAATTCAGTGAACGGAAAATTGAAGCGTCAATGAACATAAGCGAGTAGAATTAAACGAGGATGTATTTAAGATCACATTAAATCAAATTATACACACAATGGATATGTCAGGACAGAAATACACACTATTTCAAATGCATTCTAGCGTTATTTCACTTACAAGTTGGAAACGGTAACAGTACGCGCTAATATTGTGTATCGTTAGCCCCAAAAAGTCATATTTCATCCACATTTTTTACGTTATTATGCTGTTTTCCGTGCCTGAAGCTTGTATTCAGCAGGTTTTGGTGATTCCCCGTGGAGGACCGTTGGACAGGTTGCTAACAGCTGTTAAGTGTTGGTTACCACACCACATAAAATAACTGACAAATGCGCAAATATCATGTATGTCGATATATATTACAACCAGTGATAAATGTCTGTCACTCACCTGCTCGGTGTCAGTGAGATAACTGAAGCTCAAAATGACAGGAGACCCCCTACAGCAGGACCTGTTTTCATCTCTATCTGGGTCAGTAAATCTCTCGCAATCACACATTCACACGGAAACAGACATACAACCGTCGCGTTTCCGCCCCGCATAACCGACTCGTCATTTTAAAAGTTTAGAAACCGGTCACAAGACAAATCTACACATTTAAAGAAAACATGTTAAATACATATGACATTAGATTTACGACAAAGCTATATTATTTGTTTTGAAAATTATAAGTCAACGCAGATGCCACTCACAAACATGGCCGCTTTTCAAAGCGTCACTTCCGCTTTTAATTTATCGTTTTCAAAATGTATAAATCTTATAATGCCTCCAAAATCTATCAAATGTTTATTAAGGGGTTAATTTGAAATATCATTGATATAGTTAATCCATATGTATCGAAACTGACGTGAAAATCTCAGAGAATTGATGTGTTTGTGTATCTTTTACAGTCTATGGTTTGTACTTAGCTAGTTAGCTGCTGACTATAATACGCTCTTATTTTTATGAGACTAATACATATCGAATAAAAAAATATATTTATTCTATTGTAGTTTATAATGCCAAATGTCTTTCAAAGATCTTATTGCGGATATCATTTCACCACAGCAGAGAGCGCTGTTTTTCTTAGTGTCATATGGACGACTACACCACATGGAAATAGTGAATGCAGCCTGTTTTTCTTCATCTCTATTTAATGTAAACACCAGGGGGGAAATTCAAACTCAAACATATTTATCTATATACAGTAGGCCTATTCCAGAATTTGGACTGTGTAGTTTTGTAGACAAATACAAATGGTAGGTTATACTGTACTTAAGTACTAAAAGGTTGTATCTGTACTGTACTGGAGTATTGTTTTTTCTCCTACTTTTACTTCAGTACATATTTTCTATGAGCTTAATACTTTTACTCCAGTAGATTTTTTATGTGTTGCATAGTTACTCGTTACAATTATAAAAATGTTACGAATCAATCATTCATTGATCAGACGATCAAAGAAGACAGTGCTGCCTGCCTGCATTGAGAGCACTTTAGTTTGTTTTAGACATGGAAAACCCAGATAATCCACCTTCAACTCCTTCACTTTCAACTGTTGGTGGCGATGAGGAAAAAGACCACCCGTGACCCTATTTAGAACCAATGCTTGCATTTGTCGGAGTGAAAGACAGTTCATATACCTAGAATAAAGTGCATACTCTACCATCAGATTTGAAGAAACATGTCAAGTTAAAGATAATATAATACACAAAACAGCAGTTTGAGCTATCCATAAGAGCTAGATAAGTTAACTACCGTTAGCTACCCGCGGTTCATATCATGCTGCAATGTTCACATAACGTTAACTGTCTATCATAAAGGCTGTCATGCTGAATGGTGTTTTTGACCCATCATATATATATATATATATTTATTTATATTATAAATCGTAAACCATGGTTCTTTTGGTTCTGCTTAATCCTGTGCCCCCAAAAGGATATTTAAAATAAACAAAACAATATGTCTTTTGACTGCTTTTTAAAAAAATAACTACATAAAACACTTGTACTTTTACTTTCAGTACTTGAGTAGTAAATTTTTTAATAAACTACTTGCAATACTTAAGTACAAAACATGTTGAATACTTTAGTACTTCCACTTAAGTGTTGTGCTTAAAGAGCACTTCAACTTCTACTCAAGTCACTTTTTTGATAGAGCACTTATACTTTTACTTAAGTCTGGGTCTCTAGTACTTTATACATCTCTGATTATAGCCTAATATCAAAACACAATGGACAAAAGTACTATTAGCAATTGTATTTTCTATGAATGAGCAAATACTAATGAAAGGAAAGTGGTTTCTTTGGGAATTATCTGAAAGAATTTGACCAGTAGGCAAAAGGTGGCTTTAAGTTAATTAATACACTTGTTTTACAGTTTTGATGACTTCATTTGTCCAAATGATTGTTTTTTTTAAGAAGTAAAAAAAAAAACTATAGTTTCCCTACACAAAAAAAAGCTAACCTGTTGTGAGTTTATTTTTGTTGAACCCATCCGGTCACATTAATTTACTTATTTTTAAAACAATTATTTAATAACAAAATTTGTGCAGAAATTCTACCATTCACTCACAGTGAGACTTTAGCCCCGCTGCCATGAAATGTGCAGTGAATTGTGATCAAATCAGTTTCCCTATTCATTTGAAATACCTAAATATAAACTTGAAATATAGTTTTTATACAGCCAACAACTTTAAATGAATTGGCATTTTCAATTTGTAGTTTTGGAGCATCACGGTGGCGCAGTGAGAAGCAAGAAGGTCAATGGTTTGAGCCTCGGCTGGGTCAGTTGGCATTTCTGTGTGGAGTTTGCATGTTCTCCCCGTTTTGGCGTGGGTTTACTCCGAGTGCTCCGCTTTCCCCCACAAGTCCAAAGACATGTGGTAGGTAAATTGGGTAAGCTAAATTGTCTGTAGTGTATGTGTGTGTGAATGAGTGTGTATAGATGTTTTCAAGTGATGGGTTGCAGATGGAAGGGCATTCACTGCGTAAAATATGCTGGATAAGTTGGAGGTTCATTCCGCTGTGGCAACCCCTGATTAATAAAGGGACTAAGCTGAAAAAAATGAATGAATGAATTTGTAGTTTTTACCTCATTGAACGTGTAATGTCCTTATGTCTGATTTTCATATATTTCTTTGCTTTAAATCAAGGTTTGTAATGTAGTAATCCCCCTTTCATAGCTGGTTGGTTATGTCAAAGCTTTAAAATGCTTTATCTTTAAAAAAATAAATCCATATTTGTGCCTGTGGACCACAATCATAAGTGTACATTTTTGTAAATTGAGATTTATACATCATCTGAAAGCTGAAAACACAATTTTCTATTGATGTATGGTTTGTTATAGCACAGGATATATTTAGTTAAGATACATTGATTTGAAAATATGGAATCTAGGGCTTAAAATATAATCTTTAAATAACTTAAATCCTGAAAAAATTATCTTAAGATCTTAAAAAATATCAGAAATTATTATTTAATATATTTCTGAAAAGACATTTACAAAATGCCTTAAATAAAAAATTATATTAAATCAATATTCTAATGAATTTTGGCATAATTTTGACCCAAACAGTGTATTTTTTGGCCATTCCCACAAATATACACATGCAACATAAGACTGATTTTATGGTCCAGGGTCACATTTAAAGTGGACCTATTATGCCCCTTTTTACAACATGTATAATAAGTCTCTGATGTCCTTGGAGTGTGAAGTTTCAGCTCAAAATACATCACAAATAATGTTTTATAACTCTTTGAAACTGACAATTTTAGACTGTGATCCTAATTGTGCCGTTTTGGTGACTGTTGCTTTAAATTCAAATGAGATTGTGCTCTTCAGAAGAGGGCGGAGCTACAAATGCCTATGTGTCAGCATAGTGGCAGGTTTAGAAACAGGACTAACATTATCTCTGAATTGTCTCAGAAAAAGGCAATCTATAGTGACTCCAATGTTCATTTGTGCATCCTAAAACTCCATGTTTATAATCCTCTTAGTCGCTGACTATCTTCTACAGGTACAATGTGACAACTCTAATGGCGGACGGCTGCTTCTTAATCACAACTGTGATTAAACACCTTATAATAGTTCCTCTTTAAAGTATTAATGGGGAAACCACATCCAGTGAGTCAGAGATGCAGTAAAAATGACTAAACACTAATGCACCCTATAGTTCTACATCTAAAGTGGTCAGCCGGTCATATCCTGGAAGTATAGACCGGAAGTTAACAGAATGCTGCATGTCCTGGGGAAACATCTGCGTCTGTCTGCATGAATGAGCCGGGCTGGGTTGAGCATATCAGTGACGTCACATCTGGTTTCGTTTACGTTCTTCAGAGAATTTACAGCTCGTTGGTATTTGGATGCTTTGATGAACTGATACAGAATCTTCAAGGTCAGGGGTCACAGCAGGGTCATGTCGCTAACATCAAACTGCCCTTAAGCCATTTGTGTAATCAACACTTCAGTTCGACACTACTTTTGCAACAGGTCGCCTAAATAAGGTTACGCAGACAAAATTATTAGCACTCCTGTGAAATTTAAAGTGCCCTTTAACACACTTATGATTTCAGTACACATTTTCTGCAACTTCAAAAGCTTATATTTACCAGTGTGTGCAAAATATATTTATTTTTATTGAGTATTTAATAGTAATTTTTCTGAGAATTTTCTATGAAATCATATTTGTAGCAATCTGATGATTCTATCATAATCAATGCAGCTGTCTGTATTAAAAATTAAAGTTATTGTGATTTATATTTCTCAAATCATCACCTTAGACTTATAAAGTTCTATCTGACATTTTTGTCAAAATTGAGTAATTGACATATTCTTATTAAATGACACCTTATTTACATTATGGGATGTTTTTTATAAGTTGTTTACATTTTAAGATGTTTTATTTAAAAAACAAATGCTACACACATACTGTTTGCTATATGGAATGCAGAAACTTTGAAGCTCAATATCTCAAAATCCTTCAGAACGCAGACAGAACCTTATAACTCCAAGGTGACGAAATGTGGAAGAGCAGTATATGTCCAGTTAGTGTGGAATAACAGTATAACTCCAATCCATCATATCACTTTAAACCACTAAAGATCTGATTCCTTTATCTTAGTTTTAATACAGTAACAGAAACTTCAGGTCATTATTAAGCATTTCTTTCAAGTTTATTATTATTATTTAAGAATTATTTATGAACAATGTACAATAGATAGACCTTCTTAACACCTGCAGCTCCTCCAAGATGGACCTCCAGCACTCTCCAGCCTCCTGTGTCTAGACTGCAGCTCTGCACGAGACGTTTGGCCATAGGAGAAATGGTCGTTCCCAACTGAGCCTGGTTTCTCTCAAGGTTTTTTAATTGTTCACTTTTGCCAATTGGTGAAGTTTTTTCCTGGCCGCTGTCGCTACTGGCTTGCTTGGTTTGGGATCTGTAGAGCTGCGCATCAATGGATTTGCTTTTCAGTGTTTAAACTCTCAGCAGTGAATATTAAACCACACTGAACTGAACTAAACTGAACTTCAACTCTGAAAACTAGACTGACACTGTTTCAATGTACTATAATCTTTTTTGTGAAGCTGCTTTGACACAATCTACATTGTAAAAGCGCTATAGAAATAAAGGTGAATTGAATTGAATTGAATTAACAGACTGTAAAAGATCTGGACGTAGTATCCGTGATGTCACCAATAGGTTTCTGAACAACGCATAAGAAGCTACAAGTGGACCGGGGGGGCCGAGTCGGAGCACTTACTCTGGTCCCCTGGGCTTTACGCTGGTTGGGAAAATTCCAAACTGAACCGAAACAAACGATTACAATTGGCTTAAGATTGGCCAGCAAAATATGGGACATTGCAACCTGCAGAACCTAGGAAGTTTAGAAAAAAAAAGAAAGAAGCTACAAGTAGGCGTGGCCAACCGTCGCCATTTTGTTCGCTCGTCATCGCACCAACTGTGGAATACCAAACAAGGGCAAAGAGGCGGAGCTACAGACACATGCTGGCATTTTGTTTAGATGAGCTTTTCTTTGGGAGAATGCTTAAAACTTCATTACCTGCGACTCGTTTGTGTTCTGACCACATGTGCACTATATCAATAAAGTATTTAGACTTTTAAAAACACTGTTGTAACACATTGAGCCACTAAACATTGGTCTTAAGGCGTTTTTCTACAGGAGGAAAATGCAAATTACTTTCAAACACTTAAAATATAATCTGTGTTAGTAAATGCAAGGCTATTTATGAACTCCCAGCGTAACACTGTATGATAACATGTCAGATGACTGTTTTATAGCCTGCAGCTCAATCTGTCAGATTCTGGAGTGCTTTACAGGTCTAAAAAAAATGATAAATTATCTTAAGTACAACAAATACATTATAGAGATGGTATATATGTTATTTCACTCACCTGGGAAATGGAGGCAACTTGAATGGTTTGTGAGCCCAATTAAGTCCACACAGCATGCTATAGTATCTGATAATTGCAGGAAATAATCCCAAAAGGCAAATGACTGTGTAAAGAAACATTAAACAAAACAAAAAAACGATGTATATGCGAAGCTCAGCGGCTAATCAGCCAGAATCAGCTGAGGTGAAGAGACAGCGAGCAGCGAGACTTAGCTGTCACTCAAGTGGCCACGCCCTTAATTATGCAGACTTAATAAAACCTAATAAAAGCGAAATGGATGAGTTATAAAAAATTCACCCCCCTCACAGTTGTCATTAAGGGTAATATTCGCTATATGCACCAAAGATATCTTTTGTACCAGGCTGTAAACATGTTTTTATCAGCTGTAAAATTGGCCAATTTACCAATGCAGTCAGAAATCATTTGGATTTCCTGGAGTCAGCCCCCCAAAGGCTAGTCGATGAATTGCAGTTTCAGTTACTTCCGTATTGGCTGGCTGAGAGAGAGCGGGAGGTTGCCGCTTGCTTCTTACAGTACAGGAAATAACAATCAGTTATTAACAATTAAACAATAAATAAATAAATCTTTATCGTGATAGGCATAGTCTCTGAATCTTTGATCACCTCTTGTATGCTTAGATAGCTCCAAAAGTACACCTTGTCGTTTATTTAAAAAAGCTAGCGCAGCGCACCCACTACATCAAACTGTTCTCACGCTCCACCATCTCATGATATAAATAAATATATAAACACTGCTTGCCATAGTTTACACAGGACAGGCATGAAATATGCATTAATACAGCTTTATTATACATGTGGTTTATTTTGATAGGTTATCAAAATAAACCTCAGCGCGTTCCACTCTCCTCTTTCGGTGGATTTTTCCCAGGTTTTTGTTCTCCTCTTTAATTCAAATATGGTTTCCCAGCACCCCTCAAAGCCTTTTCCTTACTCTGTCCTACCATTTATTCATGTCGGCTTTTCTTTTTTGCCAAGGTTTTGTCTTTTAATGTCCGAAGTGGACATGACAGCATGCGGTATCTCCATTCTTCTTAGTGAACACGTGTTTTCCGCGTTACGCTATTTTAATGTTTAAAATGCAGACTCTTGCTCACGCGAAAATATCCTCAAACTGCATACAAAGTTCACACATACAATTAATGTCACATGGTTATTTTTTGGACTTATACTGTTGTTTGTCGCACGCACTCAGTTGCTGAAACACCTTAATTGACATTGTCCCTTTGTACGTGTCATCAGAGGGAGAAAGTCCTTTAGCATAGACAGCCCTGAGTGAGAAGCAGCTGTCCACCAATAGAGTTTCACCTGTTGAAGATAATCTCAGCGATTAAGAGGATTATAAATGTGGAGTTTTAAGATGCACAAATGAACACTGAACTCTCCATAGATTGCTTTCCTCTAACACTCTTCTTTTTTCACAGAGATAACATTAGTTTGTTTTTTAATCTGCCACTATGCTTATGCACAGGCATTTGTAGCTCCGCCCTCTTCTGAAAAGAGCACAATCTCATTTGAATTTAAAGCGACAGTCACTTAAACGGCACAATTAGGATCAAAGCCTAAAACGTGCAGTTTAAAGAGTTATAAAACATTATTTTGAGCTGAAACTTCACACAGACACTCTACGGACAACAGAGACTTATTTTACATCTTGTAAAAAGGAACATGATAGGTCCCCTTTAAGGAGGCAAATAATATTGACCTTAGCACTTTCTCCAGAATAAATATATAATAGGAAATACTGTGATCAATTGTCTTTCTCTGGTAAAAATGACTTGGGAAATATTAAAATTTGAATTTCACTAGAGGGCTAATGATTTAGTATCTCCAACGCAACAGGATAGATATATCCTTCAATCTGGTGGAGTTATACTATGCTATACATAATTTGCATTGGTCATAACGGTCATAAGCAAGATGCCACTGATGAACTGTCGCAGCAGGATATTTGCATGACTGCAGAGAGGAACAGAGCAGGAGATTATAGGAGCATGTCCGGTGTGGAGCCGGGTATTGTGTTCGAGCAGTGGAGCTCACTACAACAATGACTTGGGGAATGTAAGTTATTCTGGTGATTTTATTATTTACTATTTAATAATCAGGATCCGCACGGTAAAGGAAAACCTGGAAAAGTCATGGAATTTTGACATGGCATTTTCCAGACCAGGAAAAGATTTGGAAAAACAGAAAAACACACAAAGTTTTGGAAAAGTCATGGAAATTTGTTTAACAAATATCTGTATACTTGAATATAGGTTAATTGTCTTCACTTCGTTTCAGTTCTTGGCCAATCACATACTATCACATAATAATAATAATAATAATAATAATAGTAATAATAATAATAAAGTTAAATAAAAATAAATAAAGTTTACATAGATATAAAAATACATTTAAACTATATAGAGGTTTCAAGGGACTAAGCCGAAAAAGAGAATGGATAAATAATAATAATAATAATAATAATAATAATAATAATAATAATAATAACAACATGTTTACATGAAAACATGTCGATCTTGTTTTTTTTTTAACCACAACAAATTTTGTCCTAAATGAGCATAAACAGTTAGGAAAACAATCAAATGTTTCATATTTCTGTGCATTTTTAAAGTGACACCTCTGTTATTTAATGTGATCAAGCAAAAAATCCAAATGAGAATGTTTAAATTATACAGTGAAGAAAAAGTTAATGAGATTTGATATCAATTCATTCATTCATTTTCTTTTAGGCTTAGTCCCTTTATTAATCTGGGGACGCCACAGCGGAATGAACCGCCAACTTATCCAGCATATGTTTTACGCAGTGGATGCCCTTCCAGCTACAACCCATCACTGGAATCCATGCACACACATTCACTGACAATTTTTAGCTTAGCCAATTCACCTATACATATCTTTGGACTGTGGGGGAGTTAACCTGGAGGAAACCCACGCGAACACGGGGAGAACATGCAAACTCCACACAGAAATGCCAACTGACCCAGCCAAGGCTCGAACCAGCGAGCCTTGATACCAATTCATGCTAGCAGTGCTTAAGACATGCTAACATGTTAAAGTGTTAAGACATGCTAACATGCTATTTTTTTATTAAATTGTATTATTGATAATAATGCTAGAAAAATGCATGGATGATGCTAAAACATCTTTGCAACTTGATAAAACATGCCACTAACATGTCATCCAAGTGATAAAACATGCTAGAAATGTGGCAAATCATGCTAGCTGTGCTCTAAAACATGTCTAAAACAACATGCTAAATTGTTTTTTTATTTCTTTATAAAAGCTATTAAAGGGGGGGGGGGGGGCATCGCAATGTTTTTACATTGCAATGTTGACAGGTATGGAAATAAGGGGCTTTTATTCGAAATTTGGTGTTGCCATCAATCGTTTCTCATGCGATACTTCAAAATGTGCATTAACACACAGTGATAGAAACCTAGATTGTGCCATTGTAGCCAATACAATAAATCAGTCATAAACTTAAACTTTTTTTAATTTCTAGTATTTCTACTAAACTTTAAAACATAAAAAACATCAACATAAAACATAACATAAAAAAATAGATGAGTCTTATACACGTCACGCATTTAAACATGCATAATAAAAGGTGTCCTAATCATAATCATTACAGCTCTCGTGTATGTCCAACAATTTCTGAATCAGTTCAGGAATTCAGGCACATGCAACGCCTCAGGATGGCGGACTGGTTTCTTTGTCCTACGATTGGGTGGTGGACACTGACTAATAAAGCACAGCTCAGCGCGACACAGCCCCGGGTGTACATCATTACTGGAGGAGCTCAGGCAATAAACTGTAATTTACTCTGTAGCTCCAGGGGCTTGACATTTACTGTGAAAATATGCTACTTTACAGGTTTCAACCTCACATGGCAAAACCACCTTAGCTTATCAGTAATGCAAAAAAACACATGCATAACACATGAATGGACACAGGGAATATTTACTTATATAACAAGACTGTGAAAAGTTAAGTTTTGAAATATGCTAAGAATGTGCTAAAACATGGTATCAACTGTGCTGAAATGTAATTAATGTGATGAAACATGATATCAGCACTGATTCTAGATTGGTTCATGCTCTTATTTAACACAATGATTCAGATAACCACTACACAGGGTCTCTTTAAGCCTCGCTTCAGAATGTTCATTCACAGACTTACACAACGCCACTGCCTGCAGCGTCTTCACACCCAGACGACACTTACTAGAGAAGTGTGACATAACATTACGCAGTAAAATGAGTTTTAGACGAAACAAACTGTACTGGAATCATAGTGGAATATCCTGTTAAGAAATGACTGTCGATTTATGAGAAAAGGGATGAGAAACTAAATTCTAAATGTGTGAAGTGTTTTGGCCATGAGGACTGGATTTGAGAAACACTGTTCTAAAGCATGCTAGAACTTATTACATATTAGCTATGTTTTAAAACATGCTAGAAACATGCTAACAGTGTGCAAGAAACATGATAGCAACATGCTATTAATGTGATAAAACGTGCTAAATCATGCTAGCAATGTTCTGAAGCATGTTACCAAGCTATTACATTTATTTAAACCAATGTGCTAAAACATCTTATCATTGTATTTAACTATATTGCTAACATGTTAAAATGTGTAAAACATGCCAACACTTTAGCACCATGCAAGAACATGTATGAGTTATGTTTTAAAAACATGCTAATAATCGGCTATTAAAGTGTTAAGACATGCTAACGTTTTTTTTTTATTAAATTGTATTATTGATATTAATGCTAGAAAAAATGCAAGCATGATGCTAAAACATCTTTGCAACTTGATAAAACATGACACTAACATGTCATCCAAGTGATAAAACATGCTAGAAATGTGGCAAATCGTGCTAGCTGTGCTCTAAAACAACATGCTAAACATCTATTTTGTTTTAAAACATGCCCGAAAACGATCAATGTGTTAAAACACACTAGCAATTTCTTATTAAACTGTTAAAGCTAAAATGCTAATATTGAATATATTGAAGTGTATAATGTTAATAATGCTACAAACAAACACATATGATGCTAAAACATTTACAGCATGTTAGCAACTGGTTAAAACATCCCACTAACACGTCAGCAAAATGTTAACATGCTATAAATGTGCCAAAGTTTACTAGCAAAACAGAAGCATAACATGTTAAACTTTTTGAACACAATGTGCTAAAATCTGCAAGCAATATGCTATTAAAGTATTAAAAGCATGCTAAACATGCTAAAATGATATTGTTACTAAGAGGTATCGATGTTATTTGTGCTAGAAACAATATGAGCATCTGAGCAACATGCTAGCAACTTGTTAAAACATCCCACTATTATGTTAGTAAAATGGCAACAACATGCTTCTAATATGCTATACATGTATCAAAACATGCGAACAATACTCTAAAGCACAACAAGCTACAATACCATTTTTAAAACATGCGAAAACATTTACAATGCTAAAATCTACAAGCAATATGCTAATAAAGTGTTAATAATTCCAAAAATGTTATTATTATTATTATGTATTATTGTTATTAATGCTATAAAGAAACA
>CAIGQZ010001198.1:1294458-1306279 GCA_903798205.1 Danio tinwini | reverse complement strand
GCAACATGCTAACAACTTATTAAAACATGCCACTATGATTCTGAACATGCGAGCGATACTCTAAAGCATAAGCTACAATACCATTTTTAAAACGTGCGGAAAATTTCACAATGTTCTAATATGTGCAAGCAATATGCTATTAAAGTGTAATAGTGCAAAAATTTGATTATTAATGTGTATTAATGACATAAAGCAGCAAGCAATAAACTTAAACATCTGAGCAACATGCTAGCAGCATGTTAAAACGCGCCACTATGATGCTTCTAACATGCTAGCAATACTCTAAAGAGCAACAAGCTACAATACTATTTTAAAAATATGCAAATTTTTACACAATGTGCTAAAATATGTGTATTCTGAGTGTTTTTTATGACTGACAATCCCTCCGAATACAGATTTGAAGTCTATGAGGAAAACCTCTAACGTCACTCCGCCGTCAAACGTTATTTCTCCCCCAACCTCCATTCACAACCTTGTCGTCCAATCAGAAATGTCCTTTTCGTATTGAAGGCGTGGCAGTAACATTTAAAGCCAATAGATGGAGACTTTTCCCAACCATATTTGCATAGAGTTTATAAAAGAAAAACTAGTTCACACTCTAAACTGGTTTATAAAAATACAAAAGCTTGCTGCAATACAACTGTAACATAAATAACTAATTAAATAAGATTTCCTTACATATGCAAATAATATGCTACTTGTAACTACAACGTAGTGAGGATCCTGTGCAGAACTTTAGTAGCGGAAAGGTCAGGCAAGCAGTGGTCAAAACAGGAACAAACAGATGTATATGGGCAATCCAGAGTCGTAGTTGTAATAACAGGCAGTTGGTCACAAGGCAGGCAGCATACAGGGAATATCAAACAAAACAAAGGTCTAAAACATCGTAATGTTCACTTGTACAGCTAGCAAGACTCAGCAACAGTATTTGTTCTTGAGAAGTACTTATAGTCCATGTAATCAGTATGTGAGCAGCTTCAGCTGTGTGTTTGCAATCACTGGTGACTTGCATCAGGTGTGTGTGTGTGTGTGTGTGGCATGACTGAATATGTAGTCCATGAACATGGCCGATTTGTAGTTCATGTGAATGTGTTTACCAGCGATCTCTGGTGGTGGATCGCTGGTGATCGTGACACTATTGAAGTGTTAATGATTACAAAAATGTTATTATTAATATGTATTAATGTTATTATTGCTATGAAGAAGCAAGCAATAAAGTTAAACATCTGAGCAACATGCTAGCAACATGGCAAAAGGTGCCACTAGGATGCTTTCAACATGCTATTAATGTGCCAAAACATGCTAGCAATACTCCAAAGCAAAAGCTACAACACTATTCTAACTATTCACTGTTCTGTTTCTAATATGTGCAAGCAATATGCTACTAAAGTGTTAATGATTACAAAAATGTTATTATTAATATGTACGTATTAGTGATATTAATGCTACACTGAAAAAAATGATGCCTGCAAAACTGTTGCAAACTATTTATTTGTGTTGAATTTAAACAAACAAATTAAATTTAATAGAATTCTACTTATTTTTTTGTTTAAATTCAGCCCAAATAAATTGTTTACAGCCACTTAACGTAAAATAAATTGAGTAAATCCAAGGAATCCTCTCTGAATGATTTTTTTCAGTGTATATAAAAGCAAGCATTAGCTTAAACATCAACGTAACATGCTAGCACCTTGTCAAAACATGCCACTATGCTGCTTCTAACATGCTATAAATATGTCAAAACATGCTATATAGCAATGTGCTAGAACATTAGTTATGTTTTTCCAAAAATGAATGTGTGGACATAATATTTACTTATATAATGCATCTGTGCTACATGCAGGTGACACATTACCCAAACATTAACTGTATTTAAATGCAATGAGTTCAAACCTGGTGAGGGAGCATCATGGGTACAGTGAATGAAGAGAGTGCATCTGTGTGTTTAAGAGAGCCGCGTGTCACATGAGACACAGGTGTGATATTACAGCAGCAGAAGGGAATTGTGGGAGTGACTCTGCCAGACAGCAAAAGGACACCCTGTTTGGGAGAATAAAGAGCACTGTTTTAAAGATCACTGAGGAGGGCAGACCAGGACGGCAGGCTAAAACGTGTTTAGGTTATTAAAACAAGCCTGGAAATGATAGTCTTTCAGCATATTCTAGCTTGGCTGCTCACAATAACAACCTTCTGCTTCATGAACTTTATTTGTCTTAAAAATAAACAGCAATGTAGGCCTTTTAAAAGGATATTTCACCCTTAAATGAAAATAATGTCATCATTTACTTGCTTCAAACCTGTCTTATGTTGAACGCAAAAGAAGATATTTTACATTGTAAATCTGACTTTCATAGTATTTTTATTTCCTGCTACGGGAAGAATCCTTCAATATATATACAGTTGCAATCAGAATTATTGAACGCCCTTTGATTTTTTTTCTTTATTAAATATTTCCCAAATTATGTTTAACAGAACAAGGAAATTTTCACAGTATGTCTGATAATATTTTTTTCTTCTGGAGAAAGTCTTATTTGTTTTAATTTGGCTAGAATAAAAGCAGTGTTTAATTTTTAAAACCCATTTTAAGGTCAATATTATGAGCCCCTTTAAGCTATTTATTTTTTCCATTGTCTACAGAACAAACCATCATTACAATAACTTGCCTAATTACCCTAACCTGCCTAGTTAACCTAATTAACCTAGTTAAGCCTTTAAATGTCTCTTTAAGCTGTATAGAAGTGTCTTGAAGAATATCTAGTCAAATATTATTTACTGTCATCATGTCAAAGATTAAATAAATCAGTTATTAGAGATGAGTTATTAAAACTATTATGTTTAGAAATGTGTTGAAAAAAATCTTCTCTCCGTTAAACAAAGACTGGGGAAAAATAAACAGGGGGGCTAATAAATCAGGGGGTTGAATAATTCTGATTGCAACTGTATGTATATTTTTGTACTTTAAACATTTTAATTAAAAGAGATTTCAGTTTTGATACTCTCAGAATCTTAATTTTAACGCACAATTTTCAGCAGTTTTAAAAATATTGTCATCATTTACAGTTGAGGTCAGAATTATTAGCCCCTCCCCCCCTCTCTGAATAATTACTCTCCCTGTTTATTTTTCCCCCTAATTTCTGTTTCAACACATTTCTAATCATAATAGTTTAATAACTCATTTCTAATAACTGATTTATTTTATCTTTACCATGACGACAGTAAATAATATTTTACTATTTTTCAAGACACTTCTATACAGCTTAAAGTGATCAGCTTTCAGTGCTATGCAGATGATACTCAATTATATATTGCAACTAATCCAGATGAGATGTCTGAACTGTCTAAGCTAACTGAGTGTATTAAAGATGTTAAAGACTGGATGACCAACAACTTTCTTCTCTTAAACTCAGATAAAACAGAATTATTACTTATCGGGTCTAAATCCTGTACACAGCAGTTCTCACAACTCAACCTGCAATTAGAGGGATACAAAGTTAGCGTTAGCTCTACTATAAAAGATCTGGGTGTCATATTAGACAGCAATTTAACTTTTGAAAATCATATCCCATGTCACAAAAACTGCCTTCTTTCATCTGAGAAATATTGCTAAGTTTCAAAGTATGCTATCCATCTCAGATGCAGAAAAGCTAGTCCATGCTTTTATGACTTCTAGGCTGGATTACTGTAATGCTCTGTTTGCTGGTTGCCCAGCATCCTCTATTAACAAACTTCAGCTAGTACAAAATGCAGCTGCCAGAGTTCTTACTAGGTCTAGAAAATATGCTCATATCACCCCAATGTTATCCTCCTTACACTGGCTGCCTGTTAAGTTTCGTATTGAATATAAAATATTGCTTCTTACCTATAAAGCTTTAAATAATCTAGCTCCTGTTTATCTAACCAACCTCTTGTCTCGCTACAATCCAACCCGCTCTTTAAGATCTCAAAACTCAGGGCTTCTAGTAGTACCTAGAATAGCAAAGTCGAGTAAAGGAGGTCGAGCCTCCTCATTTTTGGCCCCTAAACTCTGGAATAGCCTTCTTGATAATGTCCGAGGCTCAGACACACTCTCACAATTCAAAACTAGATTAAAGACCAATCTTTTTAGTAAAGCATACACTCAGTGCATCACTTAGCGGTATGACACATGAGTGTGCCCCACGAAGGTTTTTGCATCTCGTTTAGAAACACTATGAACAGCAGCTACGCTAATTATTCTCTTTATTCTCTATTTCCAGCTGGGGGTACTCATTCCGAGGCCCTCAGACTATGCAGCGCCACTGATGCGATCCAAGACCAGCGATGAGATGGTCCCGAGGTTTTCACAATCCTGGACCAGGCCGTATCCTGAGCAGCTGTGGTGGTCATGGAGGAGTGGAGAGCATGATTCCTGTGACGCTCCAAGGACAGAGGAGTCTTCGCTGAGGTCCAGCATTCTCCAACCTCCAGCGCCTAGACTGCAGCTCTGCACAAGACGTTTGGCCATAGGAGAAATGGTCGTGCCCAACTGAGCCTGGTTTCTCTTGAGGTTTTTTAAATTCTTCACTTTTGCCAATTGGTGAAGTTTTTTCCTCGTCGCTGTCGCCACTGGCTTGCATGATTCGGGATGTAGAGCTGCGCATCGATGGAATTGCTCTTCAGTGTTTGGACTCTCAGTAGTGATTATTAACCCACACTGAACTGAGCTAAACTGAACTTAAACACTGAAAACTGAACTGACACTGTTTTAATTTACTATAATCTTGAATATGAAGCTGCTTTGACACAATCTACATTGTATAAGCGCTATACAAATAAAGGTGAATTAAATTGAAGATTTAAAGGCTTAACTAGGTTAATTAGGTTAACTAGGCAGGTTAGGGTACTTAGGCAAGTTATTGTATAATGATGGTTTGTTCTGTAGACTATCGAGAAAAAAATATAGCTTAAAGGGCTTTAATTAAAAAGCTTTAATTTTGACCTTAAAATGTTTTTTTAAAAAAAATGAAAAAAATTTTTTTTTTTTTAACTGCTTTTATTTTTGCCGAAATAAAACAAATAAGACTTTCTCCAGAAGAAAAAAACATTATCAGACATACTGTGAAAATTTCCTTGCTCTGTTAAACATCATTTGGGAAATATTTAAAAAGGAAAAATTCAAAGGGGGGCTAATAATTCTGACTTCAAATGCATTTGTTCCAAACCTGCCTTGTTGAACGCAAAAGGAGATATTTTGAAGAATGTTGGAAATCTGACTTCCATAGTATTTTTATTTCCTGCTATGGAAAGAATACTTCAAAATATGTCTATTTTTGTACTGTAAACATTTTAATTAAAAGAGATTTCAGTTTTGATGATTACAGAAATTTTAACACACAATTTTCAGCAGTTTTAAGTAAAACAAATCATATCATTAACAGACATTATTTCAAAATATAATGTTTTTAATATTTTCAACAGATGAAAGAAACTGATTAAGTGTGTGCAACCACTTAGGGTGAGTAATGGGGTGAATTTGGCCATTTTGGGTGAATATATCATGTTGTTGCTATAATTCAATTCAATTCAATTCATCTTTATCTGTATAGCGCTTATACAATGTAGATTGTGTCAAAGCAGCTTCACATGGAAGTTTATAGTGAATTGAAACAGTGTCAGTTCAGTTTTCAGTGTTTAAGTTCAGTTTAGTTTAGCTCAGGTCAGTGTGGTTCAATAATCACTACCGAGAGTCCAAACACTGAGGAGCAATTCCATCGATGCGGAGGATGTACTGTGGATGTACAGTACAGTAATGTACTGTGTTAACTAAGGAAACATTAGGAACGCATTAATGATTACATGTTGTGATCATAATAAATACAATGTAAGGTACATTTTTGTTTATTTAATTCAGAGATGGGACTCTTGTTATAATGCTAAATATTATTTGTTTTATTCCCCTGCTTGTTTACAGGCCTACATTTACACAGGCTCATGAACACATACACGTGAAACTGAAGTCAATAAAGAGTTTCACTATGACTGAATGAGTGTTTCAGTGTCATTTTTAGCACATATGAGATTTTTGTAGTATGCTTTTACATTATTATTTTTTATATTTAATGAATATCATTTACATTTAGTATCAAATGTTATTTTAGGGATGGCACGGTGGCTCAGTGGTTAGCACTGTTGCCTCACAGCAAGAAGGTCGCTGGTTTGAGTCCCGGCTGGACCAGTTGGCGATTCTGTGTGGAGTTGCATGTTCTCCCTGAGTTAGCGTAGGTTTCCTCCGGGTGCTCCGGTTTCCCCCACAGTCCTGACACATCCACTATAGGTGAATTGGATATATAAATTGGCAGTAGTGTATAGTGAGTGTGAATATGAGAGTGTATGGGTGTTTCCCAGTAATCATGGGTTGCAGCTGGAAAAGTATCCGCTGTGTAAAACATATGCTGGATTAGCTGGCGGTTCATTCCACTGTGGCGACCCCTGATGAATTAGGGAAAATGAATGAATGAATGTTATTTTAGCAGATTAAGTAAAACTAAATGAAAATAGGAATTTATGTTGGCATTTAATAATATTAATATATTTATCCTAAGAAATGTATTTCAAGCCATATCTACTGTATATTGTCTATATAGTTATATACTTCTTTATTTTACTTTTTATTTTTGTACATTAAGATAAACTAAATGTAAATGAGAAATATTTGTTGAAGGTATGAGAAATAAAAGTATTTCTGTTTTATTGCACACTGTTGTTTTAGTATTGTTCAGATATTATTATTGTTTTTTGTAATAAATTCAACATTTAATATATTTAATAACAATAAATCCAACATTTAATATATAATTTAAAATATGTTACAAATAAATTAATGAACTAAATAAAAATGTGAAACATTTCAATAGCAACAAGTTGAAAAAAGTTGAAGTCAGAATTATTAGCCCCCCTGTTTATTTTTTTTCCAAATTTTTGTTTAAGGGAGAGAAGATTCTTTCAACACATTGCATAATAGTTTTAATAACTCATCTCTAATAACTGATTTATTTTATCTTTGACATGATGACAGTAAATAATAGTTGACTAGATATTTATCAAGACACTTCTATACAGCTTAAAGTGACATTTAAAGGCTTAACTAGGTTAATTAGGTTAACTAGGCAGGTTAGGGTAATTAGGCAAGTTATTGGGTAATGATGGTTTGTTCTGTAGACTATCGAAAAAAATATAGCTTAAAGGGGCTAATAATTTTGACCTTAAAATGGTCTTTAAAAATGTAAATACTGCTTTTTTACTAGCTGAAAACTTTTTCAGAAAGAACTCATTTTTTCAGACATACTGTAAAAATTTCCTTGCTCGGTTAAGCATCATTTGGAAAATGTAAAAAAAAAAAAAAAAAAAAAAAAAAAAAAGTTCAAAGGGGGGCTAATATTTCTGACTTCAACTGTGTGCGTATATATATATATATTCTTCCACACTTATTTAAGTACTGTTCAGATATTATTGAATGTTGAATTGAGTTGGATAGAATTTATCAATGAAAAAAATCATTGACAAATTCTATCCAACTCAATTCAACATTTAATAAATAAATAATTAGTATTTGTTTGCATTTATTTAAGTTAAACTAAATAAATACATTTGTCAATAGCAACAAACTGGTATAAAATAAATGTAGTTTTGTTTTGTATACGCTTAATTTGATTTGACCTAAGATTTATTAAACGTTACAAATGTGGTTTCAGTTGTAGTCAACAGACTATTTGCATATTCATATCACCATATTTGTGGTTCAAGTAATGATTTTTTTGTGACACGCATGACCTCAAGTGAATGTGAGCAAGGTTATGTACACATTAGAAAAGTAAGTCTGCTTGTGTGTGTGTTTGTGTGTGTATGTGTGTGTCGGGTGTGGTGAACATCTCTCAGTTGCGCTGGCACATTCTTCAGGAGCCGCACCCTTTCACACACACTCTCTCACCTGGGACAAACCACACACACACACACACACACATATACACACACTTACTTGTATACATGGTTTACAGGGACTCGCCATACACTCACAAAAATGATGTTTGCTGTTTCTTACTACTTATTTGTAACTAAATGAGATGAAACAACGAAATTATTAAGGCTTATGTGGAGACAACTTAATTTTTTTTATGTTCAATCCACTTAAATTTTGTAAAACTAATCAGTTAACTTAATTCCTTCATGTCGTTCCAACACAAATCGATTATGTGGAACCCATGTTTTGTTTTACAATGTAGGTGTAATGTAATTTAAACTGTACAAAGCACTTATTATATCCCCACCTCTACCAATAAAACCAACCACACAGGGGAATTACAGGGACACAAGGTATTTAAACCACCTTAATATAGTGCAACTAGGTCATACCCATGTTATTATACAACTCTGAGTCCCTGTAAACCACTATAAACCTGTACATACACACACACACATGCTTAGAAATGCTCATAGGACAGCGCGAAACAGCTCTCACATAAATCATCAGCTCAGTAATCCTGCAGAAACTCAAAGCGAGCTCCTCTCTGCCGCTCAGAGAGAAAGTCTGGCAGAATTAGGAAATAATTAGGAAATGTGGAGGCCTTTTCTTTTCAAGGGTGGAGCAAAATCTTAAGACTTTCTACAACCCCTGAACTGTGCATACTAATGTACTGCCATGCATGTGCACTTATTTACACAAACTGTAATAAAGTAACCCATAATCATTACAGCCTCATAAAGTATGTACTGGATTGCACACCTTCACTACTTTGTTAGCAAGGAGAAGAAAACTACTTGAGTGGAAATCAGCAGCTTTACCTAAAGCTTCAATGTGGATGTGTGGTCTGGTTTTATATTTAAAATTAGAGAAAATAAATATTTCATGAATGGATCTGTCCAAAAATGTTATAAGACATGGCAACCTATGATCACATATTTTGAAAAAATGAAGACTCTCCCTAACGGATTTATATAAAGACATCTGTACAAACTGGTTTAAATGTGATCATCAATATGTTTGGTTTCATATTTATGTAGAAGACCACTATAAATGTTTTAGATTATTGATTTGTGTTATCATGTAGGTAATTATTTATTTGAATTATTTTCACAACTGATATTGTATAATTGTAAATGTATACAATAATATAAAGTAATTGTTTTGAATTAAATTTTTTATGTAATTTTATTTTAATTTTACTTGTTTGTATAATTCATTTCGGTGGCAAGGGTCAAAAGCTTGGGAAAATAATCACAAATAAATGTATTTAAAAAAATTAAAATGTAACTAAAATGTTATGTCATATTTAATATTACTGCAAGTCAGAAGGTATAAATTATTTATATAATATATTAGTTTTTTAAACAGTTTAATGTTTAATAAAAAAAGTTTGCCTACCAAAATGTGAAATAAAACAAAATCAATGTAAAATTTACATTATATATATATATACATACACACACACACACACACAGTTGAAGTCAGAATTATTAGCCCCCCTGAATTATTAGCCCCCGTTTATTTATTCCCCCAATTTCTGTTTAAGGGAGAGAAGATTTTTTCAACACATTTCTAATCATAATAGTTTTAATAACTCATCTCTAATAACTGATTTATTTTATCTTTGCCATGATGACAGTAAATAATATTTGACTAGATATTTATCAAGACACTTCTATACAGCTTAAAGTGACATTTAAAGGCTTAACTAGGTTAATTAGGTTAACTAGGCAGGTTAGGGTAATTAGGCAAGTTATTGTAATGATGGTTTGTTCTGTAGACAATGGAAAAAATAAATAGCTTAAAGGGGCTCATAATATTGACCTTAAAATGTTTTTTAAAAAATGAAAAATTAGTCTAGCCGAAATAAAACAAATAAGACTTTTTTTTAAATAATAACTATATAATCAATCAAAATTATGTTAGATTTTTGATGTAAATGATTTTTCATGCCAAAATAATTAGTTGCTAATAAAAAAAATAGTTATAATTATGTAATCAATCAAAATTACGTTTGATTTTTGATTCAAATTATTTATGCCAAAATGATATGAATATTCGTTTTTAATAATAATAATTATATAATCTTAATCAAAATTACGTTTAATTTTTGATTCAAATTATTTATGCCAAAATGCTATGAATATTCGTTTTTAATAATAATAATTATATAATCTTAATCAAAATTAGGTTTGATTTTTGATTCAAATTATTTATGCCAAAATGATATGAATATTCGTTTTTAATAATAATAATTATACAATCTTAATCAAAATTAGGTTTGATTTTTTATGAAAAAAATATGCCAAAAATAATATGAATATTACCGGTTTCTAACATTTTTCAAAGTATCTTCTTTTCTATTACACAAACAGAAAACTTATTTGAGCCACTTAAGAGTAAATAGTATTTTTTTATTTTATAAAGTGAACTATCCCTTTAAAATAAAATGTGATCACAAATGTCTAAAAATAACATTGCAAACTTTTGTTCTACATGCTTTTCATTGGTAAACTCATTGTTTAAGCATGCACGGGCGCTTGTTTTGACAAGAGCGTTGTTATTTTTTATGGTAAAACACTAACTCTGAATGAATAATTAATCCTCTATATCCATCATTATGCACACAGATCGTAACCCGTGCACGTCTTTTGTCCCGCGAGCAACAACAATCCACCATCTGTCCGAGGAAGAGGAAGAGGAAGAGCAGGGCGCGCTGGGAGATGAAGTGCGCATTTATTAGACGTGTTTCGCCGGTTATGCAGATAGAAGGGTTGTTGTAAAAAGCCTGTTGTTTCAGTGCATGTGTAGTTTGGCTGTAGGTGACGCCGGAGATGTTTTTAGGGAGGAGTTTAAGGGTTGAGATTCAGAGTCGATCATTTTGGGAAGCGAGAGTTTTTGCTGGGCAGGACTCGGCCGAGCGCGGACAGGTTTCGCCAGGGCTGCTTTTAAACTGAATAATTTTGGGTGGGGTTTTTCTTTTGCACAGACATCAGGAATGTATCGTGAATGTGTTGGCTGAACAGGGGGTGAAACGACCGAGTATTTGTTTCGGGACGGGAGTAAAGTTTGTTCGGCAGCAGTAACTTCAGGCGTAAAGGTAAGAATGAGAGTCTCAACTTACTGCAAACACAAAGAGCGAAAGAGCAGATGGAGCTTTGACAGCGGTGGAAATGTTGTTTGCACTGTTTATCTGAAGCGGATTCTGAACGGTTAGCTCTATACATCAATTCATATGGCTTTTGAAGTAAACATTAAGACAATGGAGTCTCGAATAACTTAACGGAGTGGAGTCTGACAGCTGTGTGCAAATGATGACTGATCAGCTCAGCAGGGCCAGACAGACATTTATATTTGCTATTTATTTTAATTTTGAATATTATTTTGAGGAAATTGTAACTAAAAACTTAACAGATGACAAATAAATAAATAAAAAGATGATTAAAAATATGTATATTTAGAAAATGATATATATTAGTCCTGGGCAAAGATTAACCGCATCAAAAAGAGTTTGTTTTGACATAATATATGTGTGAGTGTGTGTGTGTTTTATATATATTCATTAGTAATATCTAAATACACACATTCATGCAAATATTTGAGAGAATGTTTATTTATTTTATATAAAACATATGTACAACATATATGTATATGATACAAATTATATACAAATTTAAAAATATCTATGGATTTTTTTTAAATAGTTTTGTGTATGTGTGTAAACATACAAATAAATATATGCATATTTATGAATATATATTAGTGCTGGGCAAAGATTAATCACAATTAATCACATCTAAAAAAAAGGTTTATTTTGACATAATATATGTGTGTTATATATAT
>CAIGQZ010001198.1:1268371-1294358 GCA_903798205.1 Danio tinwini | reverse complement strand
TATATATATTATGTCTAAATATAAATCCACACTTTCTCAAATATGTATGGATGTGTGTATTTAGATAATGAATATATATACATATATATATATATATATATACACACACACCCACACACACATTTAAATATCTATGCAAAAATAAAATCGTATAGTTTTGTTTTTGTGTGTGTATTACATAAACATAAAAATAAATATATGCATATTTACGAATTTTATACATTAATGCTGGGCAAAGATTAATCACAATTAATCACATCCCCAAAAAAGAATTAGTTTTGATATAATATATGTGTGTGTATTACATATATATTCATTATGTATATCTAAATACTCTTAAGCATGTATATATCTGAGAAAATCTTAATTTTATATAAAACATAAAATATATATGTATATAACACAAGTTATATAAAAATATAAAAAAATATTTATGCAAAAAAATGTTTTGCTTTTGTGTATGTATTACATAAACAACAAACGTTTATTATGGATGTGATTAATCGCGATTAATTGTGATAACTCTATCCCTCAGCACTAATATATAATATAGATATTAAAAGTTTACAATACAACTCCAATTACAACCACTTGTTTGATACACAAAGTAATTCTTATATAATATATATCTACAAAAGACAGAAATTATTACGTTACAAACGGCAATATGCATAAATTAAAAGCATCTGCATATTATTCAATAATATTACTTAGAAATGAATAAGAAAACTGGATAATAATAATAAAAAAAAAAAAATATATATATATATATATATATATATATATATATATATATATATTACACACAATTACATAAGTAAGTATATAGACTTAATGATGGGCTAAACAATCTGTGGATTTCTGCGGTCACAGATTCTGTGTAGGCCTACTGATCACTCATTATTATGAACTATTATAAATATTATGAAGTATTTTAAACAGAACAAACTCTTAAAGGTAACATTCACTCCTAAATGAAAAGTCTGTCATAGTTTACTCACCCTTTACAATACATGTTTCAAACCAGTTTGTGTTCTGTTGGACACAAAAGAAGATATTTTGAAGAATGTTGGAAATCTGTAACCACTGACTTCCATTAGAATCTGAAACTCAAACTAGTACAGAACAAGTAAAGGGTGGTTAAACATTGACATATTTTTTCATGTTCTGATGAGCTATCTTTATTATTGTAATGATCAGATCACTCCATTGAAATATATTATACTTTGAAAAAGTATATTGTATTACTGCAGATTAATATGTATACTGTATACTTGACAGTGTACTATTCACCCTATACATCTTAACTTCTTCTGATTTTGATTGCAATATAATAACGTGCACCTTTTATAAAGCTGCATTGGATTATTTCGAAAGTGCGATATAAATAAACCTGAACTGAATATTAGTATTTTTTATAAGCAGGCCTGTTGGTCTTTGAAATGCGCACAGAATTGGTCCTTTGTTATCAAGTAGGACTTTGGCTAGGGTTTGGTTCAGGATGTCTTCACAGTGCCATCGTGGTCTTAAAACATTGCACAACTCGAGTGGAAATATTAAATGATCATTCTGCAGCTCCTAAATCTTCACTTGCAGTGATTCTTTTGGTGGGTGAGGCTCAGGTTAACCATGAACAGACATGTGCATTTCTGAAATGTCATCTTTCATCATTTCCTACATATGGCTGAGCTTGAGTTATATGACAGTTTAATTTAGCTCTTGTTGAAACATGACGTTGTACTAAGAGGGTGTTGTTTCACTCTTAAAAGAAAAAGAAAAGAATTAGTGGCTGCCTTCAATTTTTAAGTTCAATCAAATTAACCTTACAAGCCATTTTAAGTTAACTAGCATTAAACTGACTTAAAATAGCTCGTTTAACATGGTTAACTTCATTACATTACTTAAATTGACATAAAAATGTTACTTAGTGTAGTAACTGATTAGTGGCAGATTGAAAGAGGAATGCAAAATAAATAATTTGGGCAAAACCTCACATGATTTCCATGCAAGACAGAGATGAAAAATATCAACTTTTTATTTATTTATGTATTATAATTGTTATTATTATTTTGCATTTTAACATGGATAAAAGTAGCCGAATTGTGAAAATAAAGCATTAGACCTTTAGGGAAATATTTTCAGTGCCACAATTTCTTTTTCCACAGAAAAAATGTGTGAAAGTGATTATGTAGATCAGGGGTGCTCAACCCTATTCCTGGAGATCGACCTTCCTGCAGTTTTTACTTGCAGCCCATATCAAACACACCTGCCTGTAATTATCAAGTGTTCCTCGGGTTCTAATTAATTGGTTCAGGGCTGGAGCTGAAATCTGCAGGAAGGTCGATCGCCAGGAACAGGGTTGGTCACCCATTATGTAGATGGATGCACCAATATGGCTGATACCAATAAGCTGACAATTATGTTCATATTATAGCCAATAGCTGATTAATTACCAAAAATGTGCACTAAAATTAGTATTTTATATGTTCCAAAAGAATTTAGGTATCTAAAAAATCTACATTTTGGATTTGCTTACAGTCTTATAATATAAAAATTAACTGTAAGTGAGCTTTTTTTGATGGTAAAAGTGATCCAAATGTAAAAATATAGTATATGATCATGCACATTTATTATATAACTTCAAGTCCTATTAAACAATGTATTTTTTTGGCATATATTCAATATAATGCTAATATGTTTTGCATCATATCTTGAACTATATCATTTTAAATGGTGTTGTATAAATACCCCAATAAATCTATAATGTTTATTACGCGCTGTGTTATAATACACTTCTAAAATGATGGGTGGTTGTTGCAAGTACCCAATGTTGGGTCAAATATGGACAAAAACTACCTTTTAACATGGACAAAAGTTAAAGCAGCCAGTGTGTAAATTGTAAAAATAGAGCATTAGACCTTTAAGGAAACATTTTCAGCATCATAATATTTTTGTCCACCAAAAAGTGTGTAAAAGCCATTATGTAGATGGATGCACCAATATGGCTGATGCCAATAAGCTGATAATTATGTTCATATTATAGCCAATTGCTGATAAACTACCAAAAATGTGCACTAAAATTAGTATTTTAAATGTTAAAAGTGAATTTAGGTATCTAAAAAATCTACATTTTGGATTTGCTTACAGTCCTATATTATAAAAATTAACTGTAAGTGAGCTTTATTTGATGGTAAAAGTGATCTAAATGTAAAAATATAGTATATGGTCATGCACATTTATTATATAACTTCAAGTCCTATTAAACAATGTATAATTTTGGCCTATATCAAATATGATATTTTTTCGATCGTATCTTGAACTCTATCCTTTTTAAATGGTGTTGTATAAATACCCCAATAAATGTATAATTTTTATTATGAGCTGTGTTATAATACACTCTAAAAAGTAATGGGTTGTTGTTGCAAGTAACCAATTTTAGGTCAAATATGGCCAAAAACAACCTTTTAACATGGAGAAAAGTAAAAGCAGCCAGTGTATAATTGTAAGAATAAAGCATTAGACTTTTAAGGATATCCAATATGATAATATATTTTGCACTATACCCCTTTAAAAAGTAAAAACTTCTGTCTAGAAATGTTTATTTAGACTAAAGGTCAGTCATGTTCTTCATTCTTCATTTAGTGCGGTTTGTCGCAGCTTTAGGGAATGTTTACACAACAATGACTTTCTAAAAATGGAAGTATTTTCACATTCATGTACAGACGACAATGCTGTGAAAACAATCCCCATTCACACGGATCTAAAAATCAAAGTCAAAATATTAAGTGTTTATGTTTTTATTTTCTATTTATTCATGCTTTTAAATTGCATCCAACAACCTACCTACTTGTGTCCAGTTAACCTTGAAAAGTAAAAAAACAACAACTCTTTTTAATAGTTTAAAATGATATATTGTCTGGGTTGGTGTTGTACAGTATAATATGCTACAAAAACCTTGTAATAAACTGGCAGTACATTTTATGTTATTATAAATATATAATTAAATACCTAAATATATAATTTCCCCATTATATATTATTTTCCCATTATATAATTTCTTATTAAATACATAATTTCCACTATGAGCTGTGTTGTTATGCACTCTATAAAAATGCTGGGTTGTTGTAACCCCATGTTGGGACAAAACCAACCTTAAAGTATCATTTAAATTTAATTGAAAAAGTAAAATAAATGAACACAATGTTGAGTTTGTCCATATTCAACTCAATGTTGTGTTACAACAACCCAGCATTTATTAAGCTTCATTAAAGACTTGTAAAATAAACTTTTATATGCAGTTAAAGTCAGAATTATTAGCCCCCCTGTATATTTTTCCCCAATTTGTGTTTAATGGAAAGAAGATTTTTTTCAACACATTTAGTATAGTTTCAATAACTCATTTCTAATAACGGATTTCTTTTCTCTTTGCCATGATGACAGTAAAAAATATTTTACTAGATATTTTTCAAGATACTAGTTTTTAGCTTAAAGTGACATTTAAAGGCTTAACTAGGTTAATTAGGCATCGTATAATGATGGTTTGTTCTGTAGACAATCAAAAAAATTGCTTAAGAGGGCTAATAATATTGATCTTAAAATAGTTTATATAGTCGGCGCAATAGCCTAGTGGTTAGCGCGCCGACATGTGGGGCAGTAGCATGTCAGCGTGTCCCGAGTTTGAATCCCGGCTCGAGGACATTTCCCTACCCTACCCACCCCTCGCTGTCTCCAACTTCGCTTCCTGTCTCCATACTGTCCTATCTAATAAAAGCAAAAAGGCCAAAAATAAATCTTGAAAAAAAGGTTTATACAAAATCAAAAACTGCTTTTATTCTAGCTAAAATAAAATAAGATTTTCTACAGAAGAATAAATATTATCGGAAATACTGTGAAAAATTCCTTGCTCTGTTAAACATCATTTGGGAAATATTTGATAAAGAAAAAAATCATAATAATTTTAACTTCACCTGCATAAAAAAATATATTTGTTCATGCAAAAATCTTTGTCTGCTAAAATGATTATTTATACTGTTACAAAAATGAAGCTACTGAAACATCATCTGCATTGCTGCTGATTGTTAGAGATATCTTAGGAATGTCAAGCATCTTCTGATTTCCCGAAGGTGTGTATAAGAATGTGTGTATAAAAATGAACACATGCATGAACACATCAGTCCTCTCAAAAAGTAAAAGTGAACAATATCCAACTATTATCTCTTATACTGAAGAACTGTGGAGTTAAAGACAAATAAGATTTTTATTGGTTAATCAGTACAATGATGTAACAAAGATTAAAGTTTTTAAATGATCATATGAAGATACTTTGCAAGTTTGTAACATTTTTGCAAGAAATAAAGCCTCTTGAAAGACACTATGGCACAGAGTTATACTGGAATATGTATCATTACACTACTTAAACTGTGCTTCAGCAAAGATGTCATATTTCATTGAAGATTGGATGTGTTTTTGATATGGGTGTAATTAGAAGGTTTGTTTAAAGAGATTTAAATTAAAGTTGAAGAAATGGAGGAAAATAATACAAATTCATAGTATTTCCTATTATATATTTTCTTGTTTTCTGGAGAAAACCTTATTTCTTTTAGTTTGATGGTATAAATGCTGTTTTATATTTCTTTTAACAATTACTAAGGTCAGTATTATTATCCCCTTTAAGATTTTTTTTGATTGGCTACAGAACAAACCACTGTTGTGCAATGACTTGCCTAAGGTGAATACTGTCTGTATTCTGTACAGAAATTATGTACTGTCATCATGGGAAATACACAAGAAATGAACTATTAGAAATTGGTTATTAAAAATATTGTTCATAAATGTGTTGAATAAATCCTCTCCCTTGAACAGCATTTGATAAATATAAAAAAAAATAAGAAATTCAAAAGTAGGGCTAATAATTTGGCCTTCAACTGTGCGCGAGGTATGTTTTTTAATTAACATTTATAAGACTTGTAACATTGATGCAAATAACAAAACAATACAATAATAACAATGATGAAAAATCAGGGATTGTCTCTATAAACAGATATACACAAGATACGTTGCATATATATTAAGCATATAAACAATACTCACATTTATTTTACAAAGCCAGTAACATCAATATATACAGTACACTCACCGGCCACTTTATTAGGTACTAGTACAGGGTTGGACCCTTTTGCCTTCAGATCTGCCTTAATCCTTCGTGGCATAGATTCAACAAGGTACTGGAAATATTTTTTCAGAGATTTTGGTCCATATTGAAATGATAGCATCACGCAGTTGCTGCAGATTTGTTGGCTGCACATTCATGATGCAAATCTCCCATTCCACCACATCCCATATCCCCTCTATTAGATTGAGCTCTGGTGACTGTGGAGGCCATTTGAGTACAGTGAACTCATTGTCATGTTCAAGAAACCAGTCTGAGATGATTCGTGCTTTATGACATGGCGTGTTATCCTGCTGGAAGTAACCACCGTTGATACAAGGCATGATGGATCCATGCTTTCATGTTGTTGACACCAAATTCTGACTCTACCGTCCTAATGTTGCTGCAGAAATCAAGACTCATCAGACCAGGCAACATTTATCCAATCTTCTATTGTCCAATTGTGGTGAGCCTGTGTGAATTGTAGCCTCAGTTTCCTGTTCTTAGCTAATAGGAGTGGCACCCGGTGTGGTCTTCTGCTGCTGTAGCCCATCCGCCTCAAGGTTGGACGTGTTGTGTGTTCAGAGATGCTCTTCTGCATACCTCAGTTGTAACGAGTGGTTATTTGAGTTACTGTTGCCTTTCTATCAGCTGGAACCAGTCTGGCCATTCTCCTCTGACCTCTGGCGTCAACAAGGCATTTGCACCCACAGAACTGCCGCTCACTGGATATTTTCTCTTTTTTAAATCATTCTCTGTAAACCCTAGAGATGGTTGTGCGTGAAAATCCCAGTAGATCAGCAGTTTCTGAAATACTCAGACCAGCCTGTCTGGCACTAACAACCATGCCACGTTCAAAGTCACTTAAATGACCTTTCCTCCCCATTCTGATGCTCGGTTTGAACAGCAGCAAATCGTCTTGACCATGTTTACATGCCTAAATGCATTAAGTTGCTGCCATGTGATTGGCTGATTAGAAATTTGCGTTAACGAGCAGTTGGACAGGTGTACCTAATAAAGTGACTGTATTAAATTAGATTAAATTTAACTTAAAATTCTGGAATTCAAGGAGTGTCAAGTTAGGACTTTCAAGGGTTTCAAGATGTGGTTGTTTCATTTGAATGATAAAGCAACTCATTCAATCATGTTATGCGAGTTATGTTTAAGTATAAATAAATAAGGCATATTGTTTGATACGATTGTCATTGTCATTAAATTATTGCAGTGGTAATTTATGTATATTTTTCTGTCCTATTCTCTTGTTTGATGTCTGTAATATTTAAAAAGTATGTTTTTTTATACACGGTTTTTGCAGGTTTAAAGTAATATTTAAGACTTGTTAAGACTCTTTTAAGACCATTAAGAATAGCCTGGTATTATCGTTTTTTTTCTTTATTAGGGAATTTAATTTGGGGAATTTGCTGTAAAAATGTTGTTGTTGTGAATTGCATCTCTTTGCAATTAAAAATTAAAAAAATAAGGTTTTATTGAGATGTACTGTTGGTGAATGGATGGATGTTGGCCCAATTGAGTAGCTTTACTTTGAAAAAGCAAAATTAAGACCTGTTTAAAATGATTTAAGACCTACAAGACAATATTTCAGAGCATTTAAGACTTTTTAAGGCCCAGCGGACACCCTGTTTAAATGAAATGCATTGTCTGGTGAACTGGGTTGAATCCACTCCAACGTGATTTACTGGTCTGGGTGTCAACTCTCCTAAAGTAACACGCTGACAGCTCAGCTTTTACATTAGTTAGCAAAAAACATGAGTTGCGATAATAATCAAGGCGAGCCATGAGTAGATGCAAATCTTTCTTTTGTTTTGTATTTATCAGATGACATTACTGTTAGCAGTTTTATGAGGGTCAAAGGGGGTATTCAAACATCAAAGAAAAAATAAATAGTGCAGCTTTAAATTTAGTTGTTTAATTTTTTTACTGTATGTGCATTGTACATACAAATGTACACTCTACAGTTTTACCATGCTTTACAGAGGGCACCAACTAAAATGTTAATCAATGAAGCACTAGTTTATAAATCTAAATAATGCATATTTACAATCAATTAATAACATTAAAAGATCACCATAGAGATCCAAAATATCAATTAATTTTAAATATCAATTAATTCACGTATGCCTTTATATATTTTAATAATAACAGTTCAGAATAAGTGTGTGTTTCAAGTGTTCGATTTTTACTGTAATGTGAAGTGCTGCTGACAACAGGGAGGCGCGAATCCAAATGCAGATTTATGATGCAGAGAATGGTCAGGCAGGCAACAGTCAATAATACAGGAGCAATCAGATGTACACGGGCAATCCAGAGTCATGGTCAGTAAACAGCCAGATAGTCAAAAGGCAGGCAGCATACAGGAATAAACAAACTAAACAAGGCAAGGAAAAACGCATCATAATGTTCACTATACAGTTTAACAAGACTCTGCCACAATGTGTGCGTTTGTGCTGTTTTTATAGTCCTTGTAATCACATCATGAGCGGCTTCAGCTGAGACTGTGTGTGTGCAATCACCGGAACTAGGATGTGTGTGTGTGTAAGTGGTGCATGACTGGATCTTGTAGTCCATGAAATGGCAGATTTGTAGTCCTTTGGCGATCTGCAGCCGCTAGATCACTGGTGATCATAACATTTATGCAGTTATATCAGATATGCTACACTGTAAACAATGCTGGGTTGTTTTAACCCAACACTGGGTCAAAAGTGGACAAACCCAATAAGCTGGATTGAAAAATGTCCTTTAAATTTATTTTAAACAAAATTAACTCAACATTGGATTTGTTCATATTTGACCCAATGTATATAGTCAATACAACCCAGCATTTTTAAAGCATAAATGACATTTTAAAATTATTTCACTAATATTTTGATGTTTTATTTTCATAACATCCTTCAATTTATGTAATTTCACCAAATTGTCAGTAAGAAGTTTTTAACTAAATATTAATATGATCTCGTATGCCTTTATATTTTTTAAATAATTTTTATAAATTTTATGCAGTTATAGCTGATACGCTACATGCAAAAAAATTCTGGCTTGTTTTAACCCAATGCTTGGTCAAAAATAGACAAACTCAACAGTTGGGTTGAAATTTTTTTATTTAATTTTAATTATAAAAATTACCCAAACATTGTGTTTGTTCATATTTGATGCATTGTTGGGTTAATATGACCCAGCGTTATTTTTGTGTGTGTAAATGACATATTTCAACAATTTATGTCCATAATATCCTTCAGTAGACGTAATTCCACAGTAAGTAAGAAATTTTAAACTAAAAATAAATATATCATGTGTGGCTTTATATATTTTAACAATAACAGTTCAGAATAAGCGTGTTTGATTTTTATGCAGTTATATCTGATACTCTACATAATTGACCCAATGTTGAATTAAAGGAAGACTCCACCTTCATAATACTCTGCCTGGTGCAGCCATGCTACAGCAGAAGGGTTTCTTGACAGTTACGCTAGAATGCTAAATTATCAAGATTTAATTTTTCTGTTAATGCATTATCATGGATGGAGTCATATTTAAAATCAAGAAAACAATGTACAAGAATTAATGGTGCATGCTCACTATTCATCAATTGTAATTTTGTACATTAATTAGTTAGTACATTAATTATTTGCCTAGAGTGTGTCCAGAAGTTCAGGTTCAAATGTATGCAGACGACACAGTAGTATATACTCATGCAAAAAACAAAGAACAAGCTGCTAACAAACTTACTGCTGAACTCAAGAAAGTTTCAGACTGGTTATATCGTTCATGTCTTACCCTTAATGCAAGTAAAACTGTGGGAATGTTTTTTTCAATTAAGAAAAATGAGGAGCATTGCTCAGATATTTTAGTTAATGGAGAAGTAATAAATATAGTTGATCATTTTAAATATTTAGGTATAATTATTGACTTAAAATTTTAAAAAACACACTAAGAAGGTTTCCAAAAGTGCTGAAGCAAGCCTGAGGATTTACAGAAACATTAGGCATCAGTTACCTATGGTTGCTGCTAAACCTTTTATGAATACAATGATTTTCCCTCACTTATCTTATTGTGCTACAAGCTGGTCCCACACGAATATTACAACATTAAAACCATTGTATATTATCTATAAACAAACTGTAAAAAAAATTTGCTAAAAAGCCAAGGAGCTATCACCATTGTAACTGTATTGCACAACATAAATTACTAACATTCGACAGTTTATGCGTTTCTTATTTTATGCTGATGTATGTTTTAATGTATAAAATATTTCATAATCTGGCACCACCACCTCTCAAACAATGTGTGATTGTCTGTAAGGACAATAAAAGACAGACTAGGTCATCGGTTAGAGGTGATTGTTCAGTTAAAATTAAGAGAACTGCTTTTGGACAATCAGTTTTTTTCTGTCAGAGCAGCAGAAAGATGGAATAAAATACCAGTGCATATCAGAGAGAGTACAACTTTTAATAATTTTAAAACCGTTCTTAAAATTTGGCTTAAACTAAATCAAATATGTAACCACTGATTTGATTTCCTTTTATTGATAATGATGTACTGCATGTATTGTATTGTAAGTGTATAATGTATTATTTTTTTAACTGTTAAATTTGTTATAACCTCCTGCCCAGGGACTATAGATGTAAATTAGCTTCATAGCTAACTCTGGCACAACATGTCATGTTGTACATTGTCCCTGTATAAATAAATTAAATAAATAAATGAGAGCATAATTTCTAGTTAAATTGGCTTAGAAAATAATCATTTATCATTTTCTGTCGGTTTTATTACAGAACTTTTTCAGTTTTTCAAAAAATTTTCAATTTTTTTAAAAATTACAGTATTTTTTTTAAGTTGGTTCAAATTATATATTTTTTCAGTGTACATTGGTACACTGAAAAAATATATAATTTGAACCAACTTTAAAAAAAAATACTGTAATTTTTTACAGCTAAAATTGATAGTTTTTCTCAAAATTTTACTTTGGTTCAAACTTTAAAATTAAATTTAAATTAAATATTTACTGTAGTCAAAAAAATATTTACATTCACAAAAAGTACAAATATTTTTTATTATATAGACAATATGCTTTGGTACATCATGGATTTTTGCAACAACAAAGTATGGTTTTGCTTTAGACCAACCTAAAAAAGAAAAAAGAAATTACCTTAATTTGTTACAGCTAAATTGATAATTTTCCCCCTTAAATTATAGCTTTGACCTGGTTGAAACGGACTACGTTTACATGGACATCAGTAATTTAATTATTTGCCTTACTATGATGAAAGTGTTTACATGAGCTGCTTTTTAAATGTTCCGTTCATGATCTCGTTTTACATGTTATAGCACATCATTCGATTAACGCCATTGCGTCACTGCACTATCCTCACTTCCTCCAGAGCTTCATGTAATTTCAGGTGTTTCATTTTTAATTTGACGACTTTAACTGCAATATGGCACTTACACTTTCATTCAGGAACATTTCATTCATGCCCCCAGTGACAAACTAAGGTATTGGATGAGAGTACAAATTAAGGACTGCTGGAAGAGTGTTGTTTTAATGGAATTTGATACCGCACGACAAATGAGAGAAAAAAACTTAGCATTTTGCATGTGTCTGTGGTCTTTTACTGACTTAATAGGTGCAGAGAAGAGTATCAAACAGCCGTGTATGTATGAATTATCCTGTCGCAAGCACGGCAAAAAGTACACAAGGGTAATAGTTTGATTTTGGTGTTTACATGTCTGTACTGCACTTCAATAATGCCGCTAAAATCAGCATACTCCACATGTCTTAATTAATTAATGCCTTAATCGGATCAAATAAAAAAAAAAATCGCTGTTTACATGGTAGACTCCTAATCAGTGTATTGTCTTGATTCATACTCACTGACAAACTTGGTTTTAACTATATAATCAAGGTAAAGTTGTACTTTGGACTAAACTTAATACATGTAACATTAGGCTATGCGACTGCTAGTAATTGTATTTTCAAGATCTGAGGTTAATTATCTGCTGTTGCTTTCAGTATGACTACAAATATCATGCAAGATGGTAATCAAACGTACATTAAATAGATAAGAAATCAATAGCAGACCCTAAAACTGCTGTCTTAAAATAAAAATATTACTTTGAGAAAAAGCCAATGCTTTTAATTTTTTGTAGGGGCTTCATTTTTTTAATTTAATAAAATAGGTAAAATCAGAAACCATAATTTTCCACTTAATCCAAATAAAAAAATGTACTTTGAACGAAAGACACAGTAGCTTCACTTTTTTCAGTGTACATACATGTGTAGATTTGACCTGCAGAAAAACTCTGCTTGTCTCATTGTGTAGATAGAGAATTCCTGTCTGTTGTGGGACCTTCCAGATAATGAACACTAAGCCAGATTTTGAAGGTTGTGGGTACTTGCGTACATGTGTTTGTGTTTTGGGCTTCACCATGGAAACGGTGTCAGCCTGTTGGCGAGTGACTCATTGTGGGCAAGAGGGGAAGCGAAAGACATCAGCAGAAAGGGAAAAACTAAAGCAGCATGTGACTGAATCAAAGAAGGGAGTGTTTTGCTGATGCTCTTGTGAAAGACTCGCTGAGTTAACTTTGCAAGTTAGAATCAGACTTTAAACAGGTCATAAATTAACCGAGACATGTTGTGACTGATTTATAACATGTCTATTACATAATGTAAACTCCCATATGAACCAGAGATTCGTAGGTCAAAGATGAGTTGTCCATTTTTTGTGTCTGCATTGAACAAATGTGATTATTTATACATAGAAAGTAATAATGCGAGTGTCTACTTTAGTGAAAATAAAACATCAAAATATTGGTTAATGAGTTGTCATTTACACTCTGAATAAATGCTGTGCTGTATTAAAGCAACACTCCACCTTTTTAAAAAAAAAAAAGACTCATTTTACAAGTCTCCTATAGTTAAACCGTTAACTTGAACCATTTTTACAGGGTTTCTACAGGATTCATCAAGTCAAATTTAAGACTTTAAGACCTTTTTCAGACCCTTTTTCAGACTTAGACAAGGCTAAACGCTAAGGAATTTTTCCAATGGCCCAGCTAAAACATAAAAAAAACATTAAAAACAATTTTTATTGTAAGAAGATAATTAACCCATATTGGTAAATAGTAATAAATAATATTTTGTTAAAACTTTTATTGAGATGGAATTTTAGTAATTAGACAGATGCCAGCCCGATCGGGTAGCTTTACATGTACATAGGAAAATTAGGACCAGTTAAAAATCAGTTAAGACCTACAACACAATATTTCAGTGAATTTAAGACTTTTTAAGACCCTGCGGTACCCTGTTTTTAATTAATTCAGCCGATTTCTTATTTTGGCAGAGTCACTTTTAGCTTAGCTTAGCATAATAAATTGAGTCGGATTTGATTATTACCATTTCCTTCAAAGAATTAAAAAAATTACATAAAAAAATTAAGTTGTGTCCCCCCGAAAAAAAACACAAAATAATTGTGTTGTTGCAACTCATTTTAAATAACTTGCTTAAACAAGCTGCAAAAGTAATTTTGAGTGAATTAAAACATGATTCAGAAAATACAAAAAAGTTTGCTCACCAAAGCTGCATTTGTTTAATCAAAAATACAGTACAAATTGTCAAATTGTGAAATGTTATTGCACTATAAAATATATGTTCAAAAGTAGTTTATAATTTAATAATTTAATCCAGTGATTTTAAATACGAATTTTCAGCTTCATTACTCCAGTCTTCAGGGTCACATGGTCCTTTAGTAATTACTCTTAATATTAATATTAATTATCATTATTTTTATTATTATTGTTGTTGTTATTAATGGTAATAGTAGTAAAAGCAATAATGACTGGAGTAATAATTTTATTTAAAAATACATACAATAAGAATTAAAGAATTAAATTTTTTAAAAATATTAACACATTTTTTACATTTAATAAATGCCGCCTTGATGAACAGAATACTTAAAAAAAAAAAAACTGAAAAAAAAACTGACCCCAAACTTTTGACCGGTACTGTAAATGTAAAAAAACATCTGCCTTTTAAAACTGAATTACATTAATGAGTATTAAATAATACCCTGGAAATCGTATGCTGTTGTAATTTGTAGGTAAATGTTAAAATAAATCAGATTTTTTATATCAGGTTCCATTAATAAATATATAATCTAATACTTTGGTATTTGTATGTTTTTTTGATTTGCATGTAAATGTAAAAAAAAATACTGCGTTATAATACCAAATACATTCCTGAACAAAAACAATAGTCTAGAATTTGTATGTTTTTCATCATTTGCATATAAATGTTCAATAAATCACCCTTTTATTAGCAGGCTGCATAAATAAATATAAAATAATACTTCACATTTGATATGTTTTGTAGCAATGAATGTAAAATAATACTCCAAAGTTTGTATGTTTTTATAATTTGCATACAGCAGGATTCAAGAAATACAAATTCTCCATAGTTGCATATATAGTTGCAAATTATATATAATAATTTGCATATTACGTTGCACAACAACTTAAAATATTAATCAGTGAAAAGATTAGAGGTGTATTTGGGTATTTTTTTAAATGGACTATACACTCATGTATTATTCTTGCTTTTTTAGGTTGTTTTCCCTGCTCCACCATGGCCCGTCGCTCCCAGAGTTCTTCATTGGGAGACAACCCCCTGGATCCCAATTATTTGCGTCCGCATTATCGGGAGGAGTACCGCATGGCTATTGATGCCCTGGTGGAGGAGGACATCGAGGGCTATTACAACTTTTTACAAAATGCTAACATAGTGGACTTTTTATCAAGGTCAGAGATTGAGAATATTAAAAGCACTGTGCAGACGCCACAGAGTGCTGGAAATGTACCAGAACTGCCCTATGGAGAAATCGATCAGGATGAGTCTTCTGACACCTACTGGCCATTGCATTCGGACTTAGATGCACCAGGATTAGATCTCGGTTGGCCAATGCAGCAGCATAGTTTTGTAGGGCCCACAGAGGTTACAATGCTGGTAAACCCTGCTGACCCTGAACGGCCCAGCATTAAGGAGCAGGCCCGCCGCCTCATCAAAAATGCACATCAGGTCAGTGCGTTCAAATGGATTAATAATGTCAGCCTGGAATTAAGTGGAATATAAATAAGTAAATACAATTGCATACAAGTGTCTTAATGGTGCATGCAATTATTATTTTCCTTAGTAAGAAATTGAGATGGCAAAAGTACACACATCCTTTATTCAAGTAGAAGTACAGATACGTATGTTTAAAATGACTCTGGTAAAAGTTGTAGTGCTGATTAGACTTTTGTACTCAAATAAAAGTAAAGAAGTACGGCCTGAAAAATGTAAAAAGTAAAAAGTACCCATTACTACTACATGTTTTAGTTTCACCAAGTAAGTAACTATCTTACTGACCAATGTCCAAAGATATGCAGTATGGGTGAATAGATAAATGAGTGTGTATGGGTGATTGTGGAAGGGCATCCGCTGCATAAAACATATGCTGGAATAAGTGGTGGTTCATTTCGCTGTGCCAACCCCTGTTAAATCAGGGACTAAGCTGAAGTATAGTGAGTGAGATAGGCAAGTAACTAGACCTCACATCCTAATGATACATCAATTTAAATTAACTTAATTTCCAATTTTTATGTAAAATGTTTGTCATCATCCTAATGCAAACTCACAGCGTTCAGCATGTAATTTTGCGGCTGTTAGATCAAAAAACAACATCTGCCATTCATGTTCATAGACTCTAAAAATAATTCTATAGGCCGGTTTATCTTTATAAATAATGTCTTACATTTTACACTGAAGTCTGTCCGAAATATATAGATTTTTTTTGTTGCTAAAATAAATTCTTATAATTTTTTTTTGCATTAGGCTAAAGCTACTTTATTCTCTTCAAAGTTATTTCAGAGGGTTTTTCCAGGGTATTGTGGTTATTTTATTTAACGAATAAACATTCATTCTAAACCAGAGAACACCCAAGCAGTATGATCGGAAGTGGACAAAAGGCTTAAACATTTAAGCAGCATAATTTTGTACTGGAATGTGTCTCTTTTTACCTGGTTATGTCCTATTGCCGTGTAAACATGGCAGCATCAGTCATGTTAAACTTCCTCTGCCTCAACTGAGTAGCCACCCTTGCCTTTTTCATGGTAATCTTCATAAACTAGCTTATGTACGGTGCGTGAAAGCCGTGGTTGAAAGCGCGCTGCAACACGAAGGTGTGCAATGACTAAAAATAGATTGATTGCATCAAAAAGGGGCTCAAATTAAGCAATGACAATAAATAATATAGAAATAATTGTGCCACCAAACACATGAAAACCAAAGTAATGACCGTGGTTTAAAAATGTAAGGAGTAGAAAGTACAGATATTTGTGTAAAAATGTAAGGAGTAAATGTAAAAAGTTGCCAAAAAAGAAAATAGTGGAGTAAAGTAGGGTACTGATACCAGAAAAAAATACTTAGGTACAGTAACAAAGTATTTGTACTTCGTTACTTCCCATCTCTGGTAATAAATAGGTTTAAAAGATTTGCATAAAAAGGTTATGACAAGGCACTGCTTTTAATGTTAATCTGCTGTTAACCCCATTATTTTGCTCATGCATTTAATTGATTCTCACAGGTGAGTAGGGCATTTAAGAGAATTTGAACTCTCAAAGATTTTGCCTTTTTTGCAAATTTTGGCCTCTAAATATTTGCTGGCATTTGCAGAATTTTTATGATTTATGCATGTCCTGTTATTGCATCACTAGGTTGGTTCTTTAAGACTTAAGTTCTTAAACTTTATTCTCTCTTACAGTCTTGGTATGTATTTGAGGCTAGGTCTACACTAATCCGGATAAATTAGGAAATGGTGTTTTCGTCTAAAAATGCTCCATATCCACACTATGGTTTTCAATGCTTTCCGCCATCCACACTAAGGCCCCATTGGCACTGCCAGTTAAATGTGACCCAATTCCGATTTTTTGCTCATATGTGACACAGATCGGATCTGTTCTATGACCGTGTATACAAAAAAAAATGCATGCATTTGGATATTCAGAGATCGGTTTCAGATCTCCTTCATATGTGGTAATAAATCAGATATAAATCAGATGTGTGACAGTGACTATAAAATAAACAGACAAATCGGATTTATTGAGGCATTCTGTTTTGTACGTCATTAAACTTGCGACAATGTGGTACTTCTCTGTGGTTTAATGACAAAGAAAGGAAGAGCGTGTGTGTGCTCGTCCTAGAATTTCAGACGCACTGCTCCTCATTAAAGCCTGCCACAATTTGCTCCCACCAGACCTGAGATCTCTCTCATACTCAATTCTCTGAATGGTGGAGGACACCATATATAAACAATAGGTGCAAGCTGCGATGACGGCCCTTTCCCCCCTCCTCCTCCTCAAAATCATTTTAAAGTTGGGCGAACTTTACATATTTCGCAGAGCTAAAAGCAAAAAAATTTCTTCCATCGTGGCTTGTGTGGCACAGATGCTAAAACCCGCCTTTACGCATGCGCGCTGTCATAAATTGTATAGCAAGTGTAAACACATGAATCAGGTATGGGTCACAATTAAAAGAATGTGTAAACGGACAGGCAAACAAATCAGATATAGGCAACAAATCTGAATTAGGCATCAATATCTGACAGTGTGAACGCGGCCTAAATTGACTGAAAACGCTTAAGCTGCTTTTACCTGTGTCATATCCCCTGGGTATTTCCATCTCTTTTAAACGTCGCAGCAAGACCAAAATATTTGTTTTCAACAAAAACGTTTTAGTGTGGACATGGCCTGAATTGTATTTAAATAAAAATATAAATAAATTTAAATAAAAATAACTTTTTTAAATTGTCAAATCTTGTTGTACAGCATCTTTATTGCAATTTTCAATTCTATTTCCTTTTTCTAACAGGTCATTGCTGTAGTGATGGATATTTTCACAGATGTTGATATATTTTCTGATCTTCTGGAAGCTGCAGCACGTCACGTGCCTGTCTATATTCTGCTGGATGAACAAAATGTCCATTTTTTTGTTAACATGGTGGCAAGCTGTAAAGTTAACCTGGAAATGATCCATGTAAGTTTAGCTGAGCTCAACTAGCCTAAGTTTTAATTAAAATTGTAACAAAATTCAGGCTAAATGGTGATTTGTTTGGTTACAGATGATGCGGGTAAGGACAGTGGCAGGTGTTACTTATTTCTGCCGCACTGGGAAATCATTTAAAGGTCAGGTGATGGACCGTTTTATTCTGACGGACTGCAGAGCAGTGATCAGTGGAAACTATAGGTGAGCTCAGTGGCATTTTAATGCAGATACACTACCAGTCAAACGTTTGGGGTCAGTCGGATTTTTAAATGTTTTAAAATAAGCTTCCCCTGCTCACCAAGGCTGCATTTATTTAATCAAATACAGTACAAATTGTAAAATTGTGAAATGTTATTGCTCTATAAAATAACTGTTTAAAAGTAGTTTATAATGAATTTTCAGCTTCATTACTCCAGTCTTCAAAGTCACATGATCCTTTAGAAATCACTCTAATATGAATTATTATTGTTATTATTATTGTTATTGGTAATATTATTATTAATGGTAATAGTAATAAAAACAATTAAGACTGGAGAAATAACTTCATTTGAAACTATATACAATAAGTAATAAATAAATATTTTATAAATAAGTATTTAACAAATTTCTTTACATTTAATAAATGCCGCCTTGATGAACAGAATAAAAAAACAAATAAATAAAAAAACTGACCTCAAACTTTTGACCCATAGTGTACGTTTTAAACTCTAAAGCATGCGTTTTTAATGTGACCTGACATTGTACATTTTTCTTTTTCTCTTTCCGTAGCTTTATGTGGTCTTTTGAGAAGATTCACCGCTGTATCGCCCATTTATTCCTTGGAGAGCTTGTTGCCACTTTTGATGAGGAGTTTCGTATTTTGTTTGCTCAGTCTCAGCCTCTTGTTGTTGAAAATGCCCTTGTGCCCATGCCACAAGATAGTTACCTCGGCAACCAGTTTGGCTTAAAAAGGACTCAGTCGCTAAGGAATCCCAGAGGATATCTTCGTCAACCTGAACTCGGTGGTTACCAATATGGAGAGCGCCTTGACTCCATACTGCCTTTTCGGAGGGATGACCCTTTCCGCCATACAATTGAACCAAGTGCAGGTCCCTTGCAGGTCACAAAATATGCAACACAGCAGTTCAGGATGCAACAGTCATTCTTGGATCAAGGGCGCTCAATGTTAGCCTCCCGGCAGCTGGAAATGAATGCTTTTAAAAGGCATAGCTATGCAGAAGGCACTCGCGAGACCTACGCCTCCTCCCGGCAGTACATGAAACAGCGTGTAATGAACAATTTGGAGGAGACTGAATCGCATTACCAGCGAGAACAACATTATTATCAGAGCGAAGGCATGGGACATGATGACCGTGGACACTATGACCGGTTTAACTATGGCCTGGCAGATCAACACCCAGATTCTGGATATCCCCCTGAACTTGAGGCACCAGGAAATCTGAATGTTTTATCCTCTGATGACCTCAAAAGCGATTCAGAAAAACAGTATAACATAGAAGGTCGCTATGATCCACAAAGCCACAAGAGGCCTGCTGCGGGCCATGCATATGCATGTCAGAGTTCGCCGACTCAGCCGCATCCTCCAGACCAAAAGCAGTTGTTCTCCACTGGAGATCAGGTACGGCAGTCGCAGGACCCCAGCGTGAAGCAGGGGTTGCGGAGCTGGAGGATCAACTCTTATCTGAGCACTTATGAAGATGGAGGAGAGGAAGGCTTGCATCAGCCCATGGGTTCAGATGCTTTTGAAGACTCGCATCAACAACCTGACGGCAGACTTTATAGCTCTGAGGGACCAGGTATTCATTCAAACATTAGAGAACGTCCACATCTCCCAACTAAGCCAAACCTTGATTTGCGGCCACGTTTTGGTAAACCCATCATACAAGATAGGAATCAAGTAAAAGATAGTACCTCTGATTTGGGTCCTACAAGTACTGACACAATAAAGCCAGCAATTTCAGCTTCATCACTAGCATCTTCAACAGACAATGAGAAAGAGTTGGCTGAACCAAGGGAAATCAGCATTTCCAAGCATGAGTCGTTCCGAACTCGAATTAACCCAATGCTTCAGAGGAGCTCAAGATTAAGGTCTTCTTTAATCTTCAGCTCCTCAAAGCTGGAACAACACAACTCATCGCAAGCTAAGTCCGGTGGAGAGTTACAAGAGGAGAAAGAAGAGAATGAGCCAATTCGATACTCATCAATTGTGGCAGAGATTCTTGAGAAGAGGAGATCTCTGTCAAGAGAGCCGTTTGATTGGAATAAACATAAAAAAGCAGATAAAAAAGATGTTAAACATGCTTCAACTGGAGATCTGACCACGATTCAAGACACCAAAGAAGAGCCCATCAAAGAAAAGGAGAAACCAGACATCCCTAAACCTGAGGAAAACAAAGTTACACAGCCAACAGTGCCTTCAGCATCTCAGCAAATAACTTCTTCGCTAAACATGAATGATCCAGCAAGTCGACTTCAATACTTCAAAGATCTGGAAGTAAAGAGGAAGACCTCCAAATTAGAGTTAGATTTGGGTACGAAAAGTCGGGAAGCAGCTATAAAAAAGCCAGACACCTTGGATACAGCAACAAAAGTTCCAGATGTGCTTGTAACATCAGAGCAGTCCACTGTAAAGACACAAGAACCATCAGTTTCACGAACAGATCCTGTACCACATCGTCCGGTGATTGAAACAAAACCAAAACCATCAGAAGTCTCTGTGGACAGACCATACACCAACAGCAAAACTCTGACGGAGAGCACAGCTGATGCACCAAAGAAAGAGCCTGCTAAGGAACCAACTAAATCGCTCAAGCCTTTCCCTTCACCCAAGTTCTTAAAACCCTTCAAAAGCTCTCAATCTTCTAGTCGGCGGATATCATGTGGTGAGGAGATTCTCACAGATGCAACAGATGCTGAAAAGAGTGAGCTCAAAAAGTCTCGCAGCTTCAGCACATCAGGAATGTCCCGCACAGAGTCCAGAGAAAGCCTGAGCTCCCTTGGAAACTCTGAAAGCAAGGACACAAAGGCTCTTGACTTTCTCAAAAAACAAACGCTGAGATTGAAGGGTATCCTTGGGACAAAGGGAGATAAGAAGCACTCAGGAGTGTCTAACGCTCAAGAGGACAAGTCAATGAAAACAGTCCCAGAGGTGCAAGAGGAGACCTCAGACAAAGACAAACCCTCTGAATCCATTTCATCTTCAACCGCTGTAGAGAACAAGCCCAGTGCTAAACCAACTACTTCACGCTATCAGTCCTCTACCTCCAATATAATATTCAGCAGCAACCTCAGGGATGATACCAAGGTGATCCTAGAGCAAATCTCAGCAAATAGCCAGAAAACTAGACAGCAGAATGAAGAGTCTGGGAAAGGCGACGGGGGCAAAGATGACGTTTCCAATTCACCCTTCCAAAGCCGGAACCGGTTCAGCCGGACTCCAGTCAACCCACAGGAGAGGGACAATCTGCTGAAGAGAATAGAGAGCATGCGCAAAGAAAAGAAAGTCTACAGTCGTTTCGAGGTACTTTATCGCAACCGAGAAGAGTGTTGCTGGGAGCGGGGAAGTGTAGAGCAGGCAAACCAATTCCTGATTAGATCAATCAAATGAGATTCTTGTGCAATATTTGTAGTGAACTGTAAACATTTTAAAGGAACACTCCACATTGTTTTTTGGGAAAATAGGTTAATTTTACAACTCCTGTAGAGTTAAACAGTTTTACTATTTTTGAATCCATTAAGCCAATTTCGGGGTTTAGTGGAGCACTTTTAGCTTAGCTTAGCATAGATCACTAAATCAGATTAGACCATTAGCATCTCTTCTAAAATGACCAAAGAGATTTGGTCATTTTCGTATTTAAAGCTCGACTCTTCTGTATTTACATTGTGTACTGAGACCAACAGAAAATGAAAAGTTGCTATTTTCTAGGCTGATATGGCTACGAACTGTACTCTCATTCTGGTGAATTTTCAGATGCAATGATATTACACAGTGAATAAAAATATTTCTGAATGGTCACTGCACAATATGTCATTGTGCCTGCTGCAGAAGCATTCCCCGTTGGTCTACACAATGTAACTGCAGAACAGTTGAGCTTTAAATAAGAAAATTACCTAAACTATTTGGTCATTTTTATTTTCAATGTTTTTATAGTGTTTTTACAGGTTATATACAAACATATAAATGTATATGAGAAATAGAAGTCCTATCAGCAAAGAGATGACATCAAATATATAGCAACAACAAATACAAGAAAACTTTTCTACCCCCTTCTAAGCACCATTCCTCTCATCTCCCACCCCTCCCTATTTTCTGAGGCCTTCATAAGTATGCAAAGATGAATCAAGACTCAGATAAATAAATAATCAACCAATTGAAAAAAATAATTAATTAATTAGATAAATACAAATATATAATAAATATGTGGGTAAATATAGAAGAAAATGTAAAGTAAATACTAAAAGTCTCTCTTTCTCCCTTTTGAAATTCTAGTCAGCAGGTCCTGAAATGTTAAGGTTCTCAATGACAGACAGCATGTGACTCCATGTTTTGTTAAAGGAGTTCAGTGATCCTTTAAAACCATGTCTCAGTTTCTCAAGATAGATGCAATGCAGAACCTCTTTAATCCAGTGTTCTGATGATGGCGGGGACACATGTTTACATTTGAGGAGAATTGTGCGTCTAGCGAGCAAGGAAGTAAAGGCAATGACGCAGCGTGTTTATGTTTGTGTAGTTGGGGTTGGAAGATAACCGAAAGTCAGAGGGTCAGGAGTGATGATTGTAATAAGGGCTCGAGAAAGAATTTAAAAATATTAGACCAAAAGTTTAGTAATTTTGAACAGGACCAAAACATGTGAAGGTAATCGGCCAGTGACTGCTTACATCTGTTACAGGCACTGTTTGATCATTTTTGAGATGCTAATGGTCTAATCCGATTTAATTATCTATGCAAAGCTAAGCTAAAAATGCTTCATTCAGACCCAGAGATGAGCTGAATAGATTGAAAAATTGTAATACTTGTTTAAGTCTAGGGGAGTTATAAAGGGAGCCTACTTTTTTTTTTTTAATGGAGTGTTCCTTTAAGTAAAATATTTGATGTAGCAGCTATTATTCTGAACAAATTATCCCTTTTAATGTGACATGTATATTTATTTGCCTTTTGGGGTACGTCTTCTAATTGATATATGATAAGATGGAAAAATGGATTTAACAGTTTAATGCTGTATGACACTTTTGTTCTTTTGCTGTTTGAAGCCTACTATGCAAGAATCAGCTTGTTTGTAGCATCCAATCTATTTGTTTTAATTTACAGTAGAAATAAATCAAATAGACTATCACAGAATCTCCTGTACTATTTATGGGTTGATGGCAAAGACATTTTTGTTGGTTGTTTCACTTACATATCTGTCACTCTACTTCAACAGATGGGGAATAACCTGGGATAACAAAACATGGAGGAAGGGGCCAATGTTCCTCACAGAGAACTGTAAAGAGAACCTGAAACTGTACTAACTTAATTGTACCAAAACACCCCAAATACTGCTGTGAACAGACACAGAGAAGCAAGTAAGTCGCTTTAGAATAAAAGCGCCTACTATAAACGACTAGTAACTTAATGGTCCATGGATCTCATAAAAACAGCACGAAAATAGCACAACCTCAAATATGAGGAGTCTTGTTGCAGCAGGAGGAATATTCCTCGCTCTGTGCCAATCTGAGCCCACAGATGACTCACTTTGCCCTTATAAGGCATTAGGGGCATACCTCATAACAATAATCACACACTATTACTGCAAAGTACAAATCAGGCCAAAGAAGGGTTCGGACTTCAGGAGGCTTTTCTCAGCTTGGACATTTTTTACTTCTGTGATCTCTTCATGATGTATATGTACGCCATTTCCAGCCCTGCTAAAGGAAATTAACGTGTTTGGGCAGAAGCTGAGATATGCTACTCTGAAGGGACCAAAACACACCCTCTCTAAAGTACACCACACAAACGCCCCAGAACACGTCATGCTGAAATTATGCTTTGGTGGTGACTCTGTGCCAACGGATCACAGGCATAAAGGAAAGCCAGAGATGGTTGGTAGACAACACTTCTACTTGAAACTCAACTAAGAAATGACCGGAAAGTATGTAAGGGATGTATGAAAATGAATAGCCTGTTCATTCATTTTTTACTCTATGTGGACTGAAAGCTGAGAAAGTGACATTGCGAGTGAAGCTGGATTAATTTAATTTTTACACTGGCAATAAGAACTTGCAGTTTAATGGTTTCAAACTACACGTGTACATTGTCAAAAGTAACTGTAAAATATTAGGTTAACAATAAAAGCTCTCAGGACTGGGCCTTGGCCTGTATTTTATCAATGCAAAATGTAATTAAGACAGATATTACTGAAAACCAAAGAATTCCTGGAGCGCCCTGCTGGATGTGTCATAAGACTGATTTATGGAGACTGGAAGTTGTATATCTGATCCAGAAGTATAATGGAATTAAACTTTGACCGAGTCACTGATACTGTACGTTTATGTACAAATACAAATCGGGGGGAATTTAGACTTGTTTACAAACGTTTTTTATTGTGTCATAAATTCTGAATAAATGGTTTTAAAATGTTTATACTCTCAGTATAGATATAATTGAATGTTGTCTTTGTTGACATAAAACGATAGTGTCATTTCTAACATGTTAAAATAGAAGAACAGAATGGAAAAGCCACTTCTTAAAACATTTGCTGTAAAACTAGATTATAATTGTGTCATGTATTAGGAACTCATCTTCGGTTTGTGTGAGATGTTCATGGTGTTTTTTCTGAGGTGTCCATGTGCACCTCTGCATTCTGGGTGTGGTTTAACTCGTCCAGCAGCTTGGCCAACTGCTCCAGCTTCTGTTGCTCTGTTGGGACATACAAACAAACACGCAGTAAAATATCCAATTACTCTGAGGACGACTGGGTTTCTGTGGGTTTTAAAGTATCTTAAAGGAGACCTATTATCTTTTAACAACATGTAAAATAAGTCTCTGATGTCCCTAGAGTGTGTATGTGAAGTTTCAGCTCAAAATACCACACAAATAATGTTTTATAACTCTTTGAAACTTTTAAGGTTTTGATCTAAAATGTGCTTTTTTGGTGACTGTCGCTAGAGATCTGCACGGGCCTTTTTTTAGTCCCGCTCCCGCCAAGTTTTATTCCACACCTGACCGCTCCCGCTGTATATTCAGCCTTTGTTCACCCGCTGCCCGCCCCGTTTTCTACCCGACCCGACGGTTCCCACTAAATTTAGATCTGGTTTCCAAAATCTCACATTAATATTGGGTACTATCAAAAGAGAGAGACAACAGATAAAAGTGTAGGTTGTGAAAGGACTGGAGGCTAAATTTTAGTTTTGTTTACTCCTTTGTGATGAGACGTGAGTGCCGCTTTTGTGGCTGGTGAGGTACTGACTGTTTCAAAGTCAGATTTACAAACATATCCACTCAATATGTTTGCCAACTACTGATTGTGTTTCATATACATCAGCATTTTTTCTATACACATAGCAGGTACATATTGGTCCAAAGAAGAATGTAAAATGTATAGCGATTAAATAGGCCTCCCAAAAAACACCCAGCTGGATGCTACAGAGTTCAGACAGCCTATAACAAGCGACACACAGCACCACGGTGGATGCGTGCACTCTTTCTTATTCACACACACACACACACACACACACACACACACACACACACACACACACACACACACACACA
>CAIGQZ010001198.1:1231857-1254042 GCA_903798205.1 Danio tinwini | reverse complement strand
GCTCGTGTACCTTTATTTCTGAGAGTGTACCACATGTATACATGCTGTCGTATGTATGTATATATTTATGTATTCATATATACATGCGCACATACAGTATATGACACCAACACATAAGCATGTATACATGTAGTACCATATATATGCAAACTAATAATACATACCCAAACAAATAATCCATATCATTTTGACGGAGACGGACAAATTAAGAATAGTAATAAAAAATTCACACAAATTGATCTGAGTAAAATCTGGAGGTGTACTATTTGGACCCAATTCTTTTGCAAAATTGTTTGCTGCCTCTTCTCCCAGATGTCCTCGTATTATTTGTTCCCTTAAAGACTCACCACCAGTACTGCATGTACCCTGCACACTCAGAATGAGCACCTGCATCTCTGCTCTGCCATTGGCTGTTTCTGAAGTCCTCTGGCCAATCAGCACGCTCCACAGTAACCACTGGACCACAGTCCTCCAGCATCTGAGACCGCTCAGTTTCACTACTAAACTGCTCCGTGTGGTCAAACTGAGCTGGAATCATGAGCTCCTTAGAGTCTGAAGCGGTCAGTGTGTGAGGGTCCATCTGAGTGAGTTCCTGCTGTGTAGTGTTGTCGACTGCATGTGGACAGCCGTAAATGCAAAGTTGAGAATGTGCGTTTTGCCCTTCGATCTCTGGCGCTACGGTGGTCTTGTCTTTTAGAGGTGCTCTCTCGATGACAATAGGGGGTCCAGCCTGCAGAGACAGGCTTACCTTAAACACGGTTTCCTTTACTTCATTAGCACTGGTGTTAGGACTGTCAGGATTTTCTGTCTTTATTTTTTTGATCATCTGTCGGGTTAGGGCTTGATCTTGATCTTCAATGGTACGTTTCTTTGAAGGTGGAGGGATAAATTCTGCTGGACGTTTGAAGGTTGGAATGAGAGCTTTGAAAAAGAGAAGAAACTGTATTAATTATCTTTGCATAAAATGTTTTTCTTCGATTTCGATTTGACTTAGATTTTTTGTCTCGTGTCTAGTCCAGATATCTAAAAATTCTTAAATCAAGAGGTATTTTTTAGACATGCAAAACATATCGTCTTGTTTTAAGAAATACAATGTCAATATTAAGTGAGTTTTTCCTTTAAACAAGCTAAATAATCTGCCAATAGAGTACACAAAATAAAAACAAGAGTTTGCATATTATGTTGACATTATTTTACTCGCTCATTTGCAGTGGTCTTTGGGTAGCCAGGTATGTATTCCAGGATATTGTTTGTCCATTAACAAATTAATTAGTTTTCATTTTGTATTCATTAGAAAGACACATTTTTTGTGGCCACATAAGCACAACATTAGTCTAATTAATGGAACAATAATGTTTTTCTACAACTGCATTTTATAAAGAGCCCAATTATCCAGAAAAACCACAACCCTGGCAACACTTTTTACAACCCTAACCCATAAATAAGCATCCCTTCATTTTTTATATTATTATAAATATATTTTTAATTACATTATAACATTTCTTTCTTTATTAATTAACTAAATCATTTATTTATTTGTCCTCAGATAATATTCCTTAAATCATTTTGTATTTATTTTCATTTAAACCCATACTTTATTAGTTTGAAGCAAAAACCTTAAGTATAAAGTCACAACTAAAATATATCATGATATAGACATAACAAATTTGAGTTATCAATAATGGAATTTTTTTTTATGCTCGACTCAACATCTCGTTTGTCATAGTGAAATGTTTCTGAATGAAAGTGTAGTAAAAAGGAATTAATTTTTATTGCTTTTGTGTCTTTATTTTTAATTAGAAAAAACGTTTAGACTAACAACAGATCAATCAATCTTTTTCATTTGTATGATACCATATATTACCCAGACACACTACTTCTTTCTTACGGTGTTGCATACTTAGAAGGAACTGCTGACGAGGAAAATAGCAGAATAAAATTAAATATAGTGGGGGGCCCTTTTTCCAGACTGCTGTCTAATAAGAAGTCTAGCCATGTCACAAGGAGTATGATGCTTGTAGAAGTTGTGATGATGCACTTAATTGTTTAGTTCTAGTATGCAGAGAAGGGTTGCAGAAAGAGGAAGCATGTCTGGGTGCAACACTCAAAGGACTGCAGAATGACTGATAAGTGACGTTACACCAAAACTCCACCTGTTAATATCAGTTGTGTATATATGCTGGAGTCAGGGAAATGTACAGTATGATAGTTGCGAACCTCCTGAAAGTAATTCTTGTATTGCATTGGGGTAACGTAACCCAGAGCTCTGTCATCAAATTATTCATTTGTATCTAATAAATTGCTAATATTTTTGGCATTGAAGAAAACCCTCTCCTGAACTTTTTTTATTGAACATGCATGGAATTGGCTTGATATTCCAACAAAAGTGAAAGTGCCAAGCTGCAGTTAAAGTCGACAAATTAAAAATGAAACCCCCGAAATTACATGAAACTCCAGAGGAAATGTGGATAGCGTGGTGACGCAATGACATTAATCAAAATAAGTACTATAACATGTTAAACGGGATCATAAAAAGAACATTCAAAAAGCAACTCATGTAAACACCTTAATCATATTATTGTCTTATTCAGATTAAGGCAAATAATTTGATTACTGACGTCCATGTACACGTAGTCAACGACTGCTATTTAGCATTTTGATGCTGAACTGTGATCCTTAAAGAGAGTCTTTTATTATCTACAAAAACATCTATATAATATCTATAAACAACATTTCAGTTGGTGTTCTCCATAAATCATGGAAAAAGATATAAAATAAAAAATCGTAACTAAATTAATTAAACAGGACACGTGCTAATGTACAAAAATGTCATTCACCTGTTACTCTGTTATTTCCTTCATTGAAAGAAAACAGATCTGATGTCCACTCCACACCAACGCCACTGTTCACCACACGCATGCCTTTTGAAGAAATTACACAAAGTTGAAGACAAAATTATCAGACCTCTTGTCAAATTTTAATACTTTCAAATATTGCTGTTTAACAGAGAAATTATATTTAAATTAAGGGTTTTAATTTTTTTTTTACTTTCTCATGATGACAGCACATAATATTTTACTAGTCATTTTTGCATACTAGCTTTCAGCTTCATGCAATTTAATGACAACTAGGTTAATTGGGTAACTAGGAAAGTTAGGTTTATTAGACAAGTTATTAGAGAACATTGTTTTGTTCTTTAGCCAATTGAATAACATTGACATTAGCATTTTACACTTTCTTCTGAGGAAATATATGATAGGAAATACTGTAACAGTGGGTCAGTGGTTAGCACTATCGCCTCACAGCTAGAAGGTCACTGGTTCGAGCCCCGACTGGGCCAGTTTGCATTTGTGTGTGGAGTTTGCATGTTCTCCCCGTGTTGGCGTGGGTTTCCTCCAGGTGCTTCGGTTGCCCCCACAGTCCAAAGACATGAGCTATAGGGAAATTGGATAACCTAAACTGGCCGTAGTGTATGAGTGTGCATGTGTGTAAATGAGTGTGAATGAGCGTGTATGGGTGTTTCCCAGTGCTGGGTTGCTGCTGGAAGGGCATTCGCTGCCTAAAACATATGCTGGAATAGTTGGCAGTTCATTCCGCTATCATTACACAGCTACTTCACACAAAACATTGTTCTGAGCCATAATAGTTTATGAAAATTTTAATTTTTATAATTTTTTTTAATAAACACAAAGCTGACAGAAACAAAAGTGAAGCTGATGGAGCTTACAATAACCTGCCTATTATTCAGTCACAAGATGGTGCCAAACTGTCAAAAATACAAAGCTGACAAAATCGAAACCATTTCAATGAAGCATATACTAACCTACATATTATTCAGTCACAAGATGGCACCAAAAAGTAAAAAAACTGTAAAAAACCATGATCCGGCGTAAAAACACAAGCAGATACATATGAATGTGGATGTAAGTATATAAATTGGAACGTATTCACTGGCGTTCAAAGACATTCGAAGTTCCCGAATGAGCCTGTGTTATTTAGCGGTTGTTATTTCAGAATAACATACCTTGGAATGCTGCGACTGACCAATCAGAAGCGAGTATTCCCAACAGAAGTGTAATATGCGATGTTGTTGAGTGTTGCAATAACAATATACAGAAAGAAAAAAAAAAAAAAAAAAGAAATTTATGATAGGAAATAGTGCAACGGTGGCTCAGTGGTTTGCACTGTCGCCTCATAGCAAGAAGGTCACTGGTTCGAGTCTCGACTGGGCCAGTTTGCATTTGTGTGTGAAGTTAATATGTTCTCTCCGTGTTGGTGTGGGTTTCCTCCTGGTGCTCCGGTTTCCCCTACAGTCCAAAGACATGAGCTATAGGGGAATTGGATTAACTAAACTGGCCATAGTGTATGAGTGTGTATGTGTGTGTATGTGCGTGAATGAGTGTGTATAGGTGTTTCCCAGTGCTGAGTTGCTGCTGGAAGGGCATTCGCTGCGTAAAACATATGCTTGAATAGTTGGCGGTTCATTCCACTGTGGCGACCCCTTATAAATAAGGGACTAAGCTGAAGGAAAATGAATAAATGAATGTTACGTTTGAAACAGAGTTCAACATTTCCCAGGAGAGCTATTCATTTTGCCTTCAACTGTGCAATGATGAACAGGGTAATATAGGTTTGGTTTTGAAATAGAACAATTACATATTGTGCTTCTGCAGTACTTACAGCTCTGATAATCCTTCTGCAATATATCATTAAAGATATGAACAGGCAAGTTCATCACCTGCAAGCAATACGAAATTACCACAATCACATCATATCTAATTCATATATAATTAACACAGTTGATATTTTTAACATAGAAAATTACCTTTATATGTGCCCTTCCGTCTTTTTTCTCCAGCTGGAGAGTGATCTCTTCAAGCTGCTTTATTGTAAGGCCTGGTTTGGATTTTTTAGGCAAGAGCTCCGGATGGTGAGCTTTCTGCCAACATGAAGACATTCATAAAACTTAAAGTACACATGAAATCAAAATTAACCATATGATTTTCTTAGCTCAAATTGCTAGTTTTGTAGGGAACAGTTCATCTGTGCATGTCATTAAGAAAACAAATGTTTGTTTGCTCTTGTAATCTAAAACTCAAATCTGAAAATGCACTTCCTGTTTGTTTTCAGTTAAATTCTCTATTAGATTAGGTCAGTCTGAGATAATGGGTGTGGCTAACATACTTAACCACGCCCCTATCAGTTTTAACAACAAACAGAAATGGTGAGGAGCCTGTTAGGTTGTAATAACTCTCCCCAAAACATTTTCCAGATCTTTCTGAATGAAATGACTACTACATCCAATCAGCTCGCAGTAGAAAAAACAAGTTACGCCCACTGTTTTCTCATTTATTATTCCATATCACAATACGAAAAAAACAAAAACAGTCGTATCTTCTGGTTCATGCAGAATTTAAAGTTTACACAAAAGACATTTTCATATTCATAAAAGTCTGTCTGAAGTGGAGGTTGCTGAGACTTATTTCATTGTGTTGATGTACTTCCAACAGAAACTGAATATTGATTAGGGGGTGGGGCTTTCACTCGTAGCAAACTAACAATAGAAGGGGTGTGGTCAAGATGATTGTTTTATTATAATATAGCCATGTTGAATATTTGAACATGTCGAATAATATATAATACACTGAATATGCGAATAAAGCCATAATGACTAATCAGAAGCCTGACAACAGGAGACAGCAGGGCACAATTTGATGTCAAACAAAGGAGAAAATGCCATGCATGTTGATGACTTGTAAAAAACACCAGCCACACTGTTACTGGATTTACCAGAGTTTCTACAACCTGGCAGGAGTTTCCAAAACATTTCGGTTTCATTTATATTAGGGATAAAGTACATCCAGGTGGTTGTTATCGCAGAATAAAGCCAGAGAGGCTTATCAGCAGTCCTATGCAAAGCAAAGATTTTTTTTTCTGCAAAACAACCATCCTGGATGTAGTTTATACCACTTATTACACAGCTACTTGACACAAAACATACAAATTTAACATAAAACATTGTTCTGAGCCGTATTAGTGAATGGAGCATACAATATAGGAGTGTCAAAATTAAATGTTTCTTTGGTGCGCAGACGTGGACAATTCGGTACCCGTTTAAAATTAAACATAACCGGTTATTATGTACTGATGTTATCTATCGCACATGCGATATGTCGCCGTAGCTTACTAAGACAAGGGAGACGACAGCGAGTAATTAAAATGATCCAACTACTTAAAAACGCAGAAACTCTGCAAAATTCACTGTGTGCGTGTTTGCTGGACAGTCTTTCGCTGACACTAACAGCAGAAGCCCCTATTTCACTGCAATTGAGAAAATGAAAGTAAACTCCATTTTTCTCTTTCTCGCTGTGGACCTTTGACCTGCTGGCGTGACTTTTCCTCTTCTCTCGGCTGTTACAGCAATACTTCGGGATACAGACATGAACGTGTCTGCTGAGTGAGTTTTCTCCATGCGTCTATCATGGATCAGCTGTGAATGGCGCTGCTGTTTCTCAGTGTCACTCATCGGTGAGCCAATCGTAGCCCTTTCTGTTGAGTGCGTGACCAATCACAGGGGTGTAAGAACGAACTCGCTAGACAAGGCTCAGAAAGCGAGCAGGATATTTATATTTGCTTATTTGCTATAAATGCTCATGTTGTTCTGTGCATGTACTTGAGTTTTTAAAGTTACAGTTTATATATATATGACTGTTTGTATCAAAGGACAAAATTGTATTACAAAAACATGAATACAAGAATTGTTGTGCTGTGAAGAAAATATACAATTGTGTATGGAAAGCACCGTCAAAGCACTGTGATATCAAATTGAATCGAATTGATGGCATGATAATCGTAGACGAATCGTGGGACCAGTGTAGGTTCACACCTCTAATACAATAACCTGTGCATCTGCCCATTCAGTCACAAGATGGCACCAAAAATGCAAAGCTGACAGAAACTAAACCATTTCAATGAAGCATATACTAACCTATGTACAAGATGGGGCCAAACAGTCAAAAACCACGGTACGACATAAGCAAGCAAGCAAATACATATGAATGTGGATGCAAGCATATGAATTTCAACATATTCACTGGCGTTCAAGAAGATTCTCAGTTCTTGGATGAGCCTGTGTTATTTTGCGGTTGTTATTTCGGAATAACATGCCTTGGAATGTCAAGACTGACCAATCAGAACAGAGTATTCCAAACAGCAGTGTAACATGCGATATTGATGTTGAGTGTTGCGATAACAGTATTTCTTACAATTTAACTTGCAAAATGCTATTTTATCAGCAATTTAAAAAAACATTTATTTATGTTATGATCATACTAAAACAAACAGGTAATAGTTATTTTTCTGAGCTAATTAAATCTACTAACAAACGGTCTATAAACACCACGAATGACTGAAAATCTCAGCGGAAATTCTGATTATTATTGGCTTTTGTCCTTTTTTCTCGTACACCAGCATTAATATTTATTTCACCTGAAAGCACCTACTGGACAAATGGGAATAAAGACAGTAAAGGCCTCATCTGATTGGTCAGATATTTAGCATGTAAACAAACAGCCAAAGAGTATAAAAAAAATAACCCCAACCACAAAAAAAAAATCTATTCTAGCTTCTGTGTCAGTGATCACATTTTTCCCCCTTTTCCCCCCTCATTTTTTCTTCCTTCATCCTCTTCCTCATTCATTTTGACTACATGTACAAGTATGAAAGCCTAAGCTAAAGTGGTTTTGCATAAATTGTAATTCAGCAGTTGCTGAGAAACACTTACCAAGTAGTTTCTCTGGTGCTCAGGGTTAATCAGGTGCTTGATTATTTTTTTTCTCTTCCTCATTTTTGCAGAACACACCTGGCACAGGTAAAAGCATGGAGGTGCGGTCCCGGGCATGCACTGGCACTTAATAACAGCTTGCAGACCTGTGACAAACACGCTCACAGACAGTTTGGTGCAGTGAATCTGAATCATCTTTTGTGTGTGATTTATTGTGGTGGAATAAAAAGCCTGCGAACACACTCACCTATAAGAGGCTTTTGACCACTGTGGTTTACAATATCCACATCTGAAGGGTGTTGGGGAGTCTGAGAGAACTGGGAAATTGGGTTTTGTGACAATAGATATTTGTTTTCTTGTTCCGCTGTAAACATAAATAAAAATTAGACAAACCCGAAGATAATGCATTTAATCTGCTAATTAAAACAACTGCAATATTTAATAAGAGAACTCTAAACAGTTCAATCTAAATTATAATTTAAGACTTTTCAATGGATTTAGACACTGCTCATTTTCCAGGACATATATGAAAACATTTTAAACAGGCTATCAGCACAAACAGAAATGTCAGACACTGTTTTTGATAATAAGGTAGTACAAATATTGTAGCTATTATACACTCACCGGCCAATTTATTAGGTACACCTGTCCAACTGCTTGTTAATGCAAATTTCTAATCAGCCAATGACATGGCAGCAACTCAATGCATTCAGGCATGTAGACATGGTCAAGACTATCTGCTGCAGTTCAAACCGAGCATCAGAATGGGGAAGAAAGGTGATTTGAGTGACTTTGAACGTGGCATGGTTGTTGGTGCCAGACGGGCTGGTCTGAGCATTTCAGAAACTGCTGATCTACTGGGATTTTCACACACAACCATCTCTAGAGTTTACAGAGTATGGTCAGAAAAAGAGAAAATATCCAGTGAGTGGCAGTTCTGTGGTTGCAAATGCCCTATTGATGCCAGAGGTCAGAGGACAATGACCAGAGGGTTTCCAGCTGATAAAAAGTTAAAATCAAGGTCTGCCGAGGAGCATCTCTGAACACACAACATGTCCAACCTTGAGGCGGATGGGCTACAGCAGCAGAAGACCACACCGGGTGCCACTCCTGTCAGCTAAGAACAGGAAACTGAGGCTACAATTCACACAGGCTCACCAAAATTGGACAATAGAAGATTGGAGAAACGTTGCCTGGTCTGATGAGTTTCGATTTCTGCTGCGACATTCGGATGGTAGGGGCAGAATTTGGCGTCAACAACATGAAAGAATGGATTCATCCTGCCTTGTATCAATGGTTCAGGCTGCTGGTGGTGGTGTAATGGTGTGTGGGATATTTTCTTGGCACACTTCGGGCCCATTAGTAGCAATTGATCATTGTGTCAACGCCACAGGCTACCTGAGTATTGTTGCTGACCATGTCCATCCCTTTGTGACCACAGTGTACTGTGGGAATAAATTTATATAATCTAGTTAAAAAATTTGCAATAATCTATATATAACTAAAATGTTATATTCTTTGTTTTTTTAGGGTGTGACAGACCTTAAAATCTTTTGGTTTCCTGAGCCCTGACTGTCTCCAAAGTAATGCAAATTGTTATTTTCACAGCACAGCTGTGTCTATTGTCTAACAAGTGGCTAAGTTCGAGCTGGTCAACTAGCCGGACGGTTTCTGTCTCCAGAACCCCATTTGCACACGTTGTTTTCATGCTAAAATGTATCGTGTATGGGTACTTATATGCTGATGAGATCGGGGCCAGAAAGGCGGGTCACACTAGTGACAACAACACTTTATTTACATGCTTTGTTTACGATTGTCCCCACCTACATGTAACAACGTCTGCATAAAATGTATTTAAACGGAGTGTCTGCTGTACTAGTTCAGAGTTCTTTCGATGACGCCGCAGCGATGCTGAGTTCTTCTTATTAAAGGATTCTGCTTTGATGATACCCGAAAGTTCTCCCTGGTTTTTTGGCTCGTCCTAGAATTTCACAACAGTTCTGGTGCCGTGAGCCAGACAGAGAAATTCACAACAGTACCCATCTTCTGATAGCTACCTCCAGCAGGATAACGCACCTTGTCAAAGCGCGAATCATCTCAGACTAGTTTTTTGAACAAGACAATGAACTCTCTGTACTCAAATGGCCTCCACAATCACCATAGATCAATCCAATAGAGCACCTTTGGAATGTGGTGAAATGGGAGAGTCGCATCATGGATGTGCAGCTGACAACAGTGTAATGCTATCATGTCAATATGGACCAAAATCTCTGAGGAATATTTTCAGAATCTCGTTGAATCTATGCCACAAAAGATTAAGGCAGTTCTAAAGGCAAACGGGGGTCCAACCAAGTACTAGTAAGGTGGACCTAATAAATCGGCCGGGAAATGTATTTGCATATGCCAAATAACAATGCAACACTACTTCACACATATCTTCTCAATTTTATTGTAAAAACATTTTTTTAAACATTAAAGTAGACATTTTACTTGCATTTAACATCCTATGTAAATAAATTAACTTCTGTCAATTTAATTACATGCAAAAAAGAATCTTTGACCCACGCGTTATATGCATAAAATTAATAAATGCAAAATAAAAGTCTCAAATAAAAATTCTCAAAAAAATACAATTCATTACCATGTGCTTCCCAGTTGTTGTTGATTGGCTCCTGTAAATACGCCTGATCATGCAAATTATTTGGATGCATTACAGCAGATTCTAATACACCAATACTGTGGGGCTTCATTAAACTGGTGGTCTCCACATCACAGCGTGGCTCCACACCATCACGTGAGCTTTCCTTTCTCAAATATTCATTGGTTAAATCCTGGGTAATCTTTGGTACATGGTGGTTCACAGGATAAGATGGTGTTTGATATGGAGTGTTTTGGGCTAAACGTAGCGCATGGGTTTCATAACCAACTCCAAATGACTGCATGACTGTATTCCTGTTTCCTTCACCAGAACACACTATGTAGTTCCGGCAAGGAGGTCCGACGGGGCTCCAATGTGTTGGTGGTCTTACTGATGAAACTCTCCACACTTGAGTTAAACACTGGTTTCCAGATGACATTGTGTATGTTTGAAAACTCTGGTTTCTGTGTGGTTGATCCTGACTTGTGTGTTGGCTGATGAAACTTCCCAAAACAGGAATTCTTGATGAAACATGTGGATCCACTAGACTGTGAGGTGTAGATTTATTCTGGCATATGAGTAATGGTTTGACACTTGGGAGCAATGCATTTGGTGTTGAGCTGGTTGAGACTGTCTGAGGTTCAACATCAGCTGGACATTTTGATGGTATAGTGGACACATAATGGGTTGGATACAAAGTGGGATGATGTCCATTCCCATCCACATTCCCAGACACCTGCTGCCATTCAACTTTGGTTGCATTGCCTTTCATGAAACAAAGATGCATTATAATACATTAAACATTTTTATTATAAGAGTGCAATACTTCTAGTGTTCAATAATATTATAATTGTTGCTTTAAGGACGTTAGAGCTAAATACACTCAGCGGCCACTTTATTAGGTACACCTGTCCAACTGCTCGTTAACACAAATTTCTAATCAGCCAATGACATGGCAGCAACTCAGTGCATTCAGGCATGTAGACATGGTCAAGCTGATCTGCTGCAATTCAAACAGAGCATCAGAATGGGGAAGAAAGGTGATTTAAGTGACTTTAAACATGATATGGTTGTTGGTGCCAGACTAGCTGGTCTGAGTATTTCAGAAACTGCTGATCTACTGGGATTTTCACGCACAACCATCTCTAGAGTTTACAGAGAATGGTCAAAAAAAGAGAAAATATCCAGTGAGAGGCAGTTCTGTGGGCACAAATGCCTTGTTGATGCCAGAGGTCAGAGGAGAATGGCCAGAGTGATTCCAGCTAATAGAAAGGCAGCAGTAACTCAAATAATCACTCGTTACAACTGAGGTCTACAGTAGAGCATCTCTGAACACACAACACGTCCAACCTTAAGGCGAATGGGCTACAGCAACAGAAGACCACACCGGGTGCCACTCCTGTCAGCTAAGAACAGGAAACTGAGGCTACAATTCACACAGGCTCAACAAAATTGAACAATAGAAGATTAAAAAAGCGTTGCCTGGTCTGATGAGTCTTGATTTCTGCAGCAACACTCGGATAGTAGGGTTAGAATTTTGCATCAACAACATGAAAGATTAGATCCATCCTGCCTTGGATCAAGGGTTCAGGCTGCTGGTGATGGTGTAATGATGTGGGGGATATTTTCTTGACACACTTTGGCCCCATTAGTACCAATTGAGCATTGTGTCAACGCCACAGCCTACCTGAGTATTGTTGATGACCACGTTCATCCCTTTATGACCACAGTGTACCCATCTTCTGATGGCTATTGGCAGGATTATGCACCATGTCATAAATCGCGAATCATCTCAGACTGGTTTCTTGAACATGACAATGAGTTCACTGAACTCAATAGCCTCCACAGTCACCAGATTTCAATCCAATAAAATACCTTTGGTATGAGATGGAACGAGAGATTCACATCATAGATGTGCGTGATGCTATCATGTCAATATGGACCAAAATCTGAGGAATATTTCCAGTACCTTGTTGAATCTAGGCCACAAAGGATTAAGGCAGTTCTGAAGGCAAAAGGTGGGTCCAACCCGGTACTAGTATTGTGTACCTAATAAAGTGGCCGGTGAGTGTATATTAAGTATGTCATTCACTATATATAAAATAACTAAACAAAACGTGATGAGGCATTTTATCATACTTCTTGAACTGAATTGAAAAATCTCAAACATCTCTGTATAGGTGTGTTTGTCTTTGCATGCATGAGTGCCAATTTCCTAAATATCAATAATGAGCATTGATACAAATTTGATTTAGATTTTATACAAACATTTAACATATAAGATGACTGAGTTACATTTTACAGTTACAATATGGACTCTTTTTTTTTTCTCCCAGTTTCTCATCAGTAGAAGTCGTCACAGTTGGGTAAACAGAGCGAAGTGAATGGGAGAGTACGACAAATTTTTTTTGCATTCCTGCTTGCTCAGAAAATAAAATAAAAACTGTTATCAAGACTTTCAGAAAGGGGAAAACATTTGCGTGAGACTGATAACGGCAGTCAGAAGAGAGAACAAGGTCAAATTTATTTTACCCTTAAAGACTGCATCACAAACACCTCGCACAAGCAGTAATTCTTTTTTTTTTCCTTTAGACAGTATCATTTCTCCAAAGTAATGCAAATGGCAAGCTCGAGGCACGTCTTGTACTCCATTAATGCCTTGGTGATACTTTCAGGCCGTTTAGGGCAGATAATACCTCAAAACCCGGAAACAAGATTTTCAACTAAACTTGTCATGCCAGTTGTTTTGTTTCTACTAAGCACTGTATTTTACTGCATGCCTTGCTGCACTACTTCAGAATATCAATAATGAACGCAGCAACGGCAAGTTCTCATTAAAGGATTCTGTTTAGAAGACATACAAAAGTTTCCTGGTCTATCTCTTCTTCACAACAGAATGAACTAGGTTTTATAAATGAATCATTTTAATGATTCAATGATCCATTCATAAAGACGGTCACCTGCTAATATTTGAATTCATTATTCAGGGCAGCATGGTGGCTCAATGGTCAGCACTGTCGCCGCACAGCAAAAAGGTCGCTGGTTCGAGTCCTGGCTGGGTCAGTTGGCATTTCACTGTGGAGTTTGCATGTTCTCTCAGTGTTTGCGTGGGTTTCCTCTGCGTGCTCCGGTTTCCCCCACAGTCCAAACACATGTACTATAGGTGAATTAAATAAACTAAATTGGCCGTAGTGTATAAGTGTGAATGAGTGTGTGAATGAGAGAGTTTATGGGTGTTTTTTCCTTCAGCTTAGTCCCTTTATTCATCAGAGATCGCCACAGCGGAATGAACCGCCAACTTATCCAGCATATGTTTTACACAGCGGATGCTCTTCCAGCTGCAACCCAGTACTGGGAAACATCCATACACACACGTTCACACACATACACTACGGCCAATTTAAGTTATTTAAGTCACCTGTAGCGCATGTCTTTGGACTGTGGGGAATACTGGACCAACTGGAGAAAACCTACGCTAACACGAGGAGAACATGCAAACTCCATACAGAAATGCCAACTGACTTAGCTGGTACTCGAACCAGTGGTGACAGTGCTAACCACTGAGCCACCATGTCGCCTCAACCCTGTGTTATCTCCGTTAAAAAATAAATAAATAAATTGCTGGTTAAATAAAAGTCAGAATTTGCCAGGGGTATCAATAATTTGGGGTTTGACACACACACACACACACACACAAACACACGCATATATATATATATATATATATACATATATATATAGCCATATGTATATATTATAGTATTTGATATAATATATACATATGGCTTATTAATATTGCACAGCCCTAATGGAGCAAAAATAGACATATTAAATACACTTTAGTATCAATACCTTCTGACTGCCTGTGTTGAACATGCAAGTCCCGTGCATTAGGTTTTGGTTGCTTTTTTATCTCCTTCATCTGAGCAAAAGCTACAAACATTAAGGTGTTAAGGGTTAAAATAGGCAGACATGAATAGGCGGAACAATTTGACCACATCAGATGTAAACTTGGCATGGGACAATAACCATTTTCAAGGTATACCGCGGTTTGGATAGGTCAAGGTTTTAAAACGCCAAAATTTTCTGTAATACTGATCCTAAGGTATGTGTAAGATAATTTTTTTTTATTTACTTTTTGTTTTTTAGGATCGTCGGCAGAAACAAATATCCAAAGATGCCGTTTTAAATTGTAAAGAAAAGTGTGTTTTTGAATTTAATGAAGACAGCAGAATGATTCATTTGAATTATTTAGCTTGACATGTTTACTGCTCCAAAATATTATAAATCTTTCAAAAAAATAAAATATATTGTTTTCAAAGGGGAAAAATGTTTTTGTTTTTTACCCAGACATTTAAAAAGAATATATTTTAGAGCAGTAATCACAATACCTTAAAACCGCAATATTTTTCTCCAAGGTTATCATACCGTCAGAATCTTATACCGGCCCATGCCTAATGTAAACAAACTTTTAGATCAATTCTTTCTCTTCTGTTGTCACTCAGGATTGCATCGTCTACTTACTGTATATAAATATAACTCTATGTGTTTTTTTTAGTTGAAACTCTTTCCCACAAGTGTTGAATGAATATAAAAAGACAGACCATCAGGGAGAGGCGCTGAGGTGATCTCCTTGTAAACAACTTCATCCACACACAGAACCTTTCCACGTGCAGAAATGTCAGGTTAGTTAGGAATAGGACTACATGATATTGGGAAAATCTATTATTGCAATGTTTTATTTTTCTGTGATAAATATTTTGATATCAATAAATACAGTTTTACAAGATGAATAGCTTCTATTTTCTGGGGAGCGTAACATTATTTAGGTACAATAAAAACAATGCAAAAAAAAAAAAAAAGCTTTGTCTCGTTTCTAGTCCAAATAACAAAAAAAATCTTAGATCAAGTAAAAATTTTCACCTTCAGAAGAAATAACAAAAAATTCAGAGTTTTTCCTTAAAACAAGCTAAATGATCTGCTATTAGGGTGAGTAAAACAATCTTGTTTTTGCTTTGAACTGTAGATATTTGGACTAGAAACAAGACAAAAATTAAAATTTTGGCATAAATTGTATAAATTCCATATAAATATTAAATGCAATTAATATTTGTCACACCCCAAACATTATAATTTCTCTTGAAATGCTTTAAAAACACATGCAAATGATAAACCTTCACTCTATTATGATCAACTCAGCAGTGAATCACATGTTCTGTAGCTCCTTTTCAACTATAGTTCAAACTAGGGCTGCACGATATTTTTGCGATATATATTGCGATGAGAATACAATTTTACCAGATGACTTAAACAGATTTAATAGGAAAGGATTCTTAATTTTAGATTAACTGAGGTGATTTTGTAGGGTACATATAATATTTTGAATCTCAATCTCAGTCACATGCCTTAAAGGGATAGTTCATCCAAAAACGATGATTTACTTACTATTTACTCACCCTTCACTGGTTTCAAACATTTATGAGTTATCAAAATATCTTCTATCTGTGTTCAACATAAAAAAAGAAACTCGTAAATGTTTGAAACAAGTGAAGGGTGAAATGAAAATGGTGAGTAACGTTACATTTTGGGGGGAGCCATCTCTTTAAAAATGCATGCAGAACATAAACTTTTACTATATTATGATTAAACTCTGCAATGGTTATAATCAACTGTATAATCCCAACTCAACTTTGCAGATTCTTGCAATGTGACTACTGCAGATCCACATATTGCAATATCGATTCTGAAATGATATACTGTGCAGCCCTAGTTAGGAAGGCTATATTTTAACATTATTTTACACTATAAAGTCTTTCACCTGTATATCTCCTGTTCCCTCTTTCTTTTCAACCATTTTTGCGATTTCCATTAAATGGCGAGCAAGAAGAGTCAGGTCGGTGTCAGACCTCCATCCATGTTCATGAAGCGATTTCTGTTTAAAAAATAAATGCAATAATAATAAATCAATAAGTGCAAAAGAAAACTGATACAAGTAGAATTAGTAGACATTAAAATTTGGTTGAAAATGTTTTAATGAGTTTAACCAATTATTACTGGAAGCCAATACAAAAATCAAGTATCCATAAAAATGAAGCAGGTAAAGAAATCTGAGCCAAACACCTAAAGAAAATAATTCACAATTTCAAAGCTACAAGATGTTATATTGATAAATGTAATGACAAAATGAGTATCTAGATTACTTGATAAAATTTTTTTTATATCAAATCTGCTAAACTCTCATAATGCATGTTAATGTTTACTATAGCAGTAAAGGTAGGGCAGAGGAGGGCATCTCCTGGCAGGACCATGTCTCAAACACAAATGTGCTAGCCAAGGCAAAAACCCTCAGCATGCATGCACTCCTTTCCCAAAGACGCCTTTGCTGATTAGGACATGTCTACCATATACAGGATGGCCGAATCCCCAAAGACAATGTATGGTGAGCTTGCCTCTGGCACCAGTCCAACAGGAAGACCAGCGCTCCAGTATAAAGACGTCTATAAGGCTACGTTCACACTGCAGCCAAATGTTGCCCGAATCTGATTTTTTTCCCCCCTCATGTGACTCAGGTAATCACAGTGTGAACGGTGCAAACCGCATGGAATCTGATTTTTTCAGTTCATATTTGTGCCACTTTCATATGTAGTCTTAAATCAGACACAGATCTGATGTTTTGCAATGAGACCGCAGTGTGAACGGTTATGTCAGATTTCATGTGACTTTTACATAATCTTCGAGTGACATGCGTCATCATTCTGTGCTGCAAACATCCTCTACTCCTCAGCAGCGTAGTAATGGCACACAGGGCGATTACTTTACCACAGAAAGTTGGTTGTTCATGTTGAAACATTTTTGAAGGCAAAACTGGTCATTGTTAACCAATCTGGTTACCGATTGGGGCACGAGTTGATCGCGAAGCCGAAGAGAGGTGTTGCGGATAGGGGATCCGTGTGCAAGGGAGAGGCACTTTCATTTTAATGATGAACTTTCTCTCCGAGAGAAATAAGGGCAGGTGCTCAAACACCCAAACCCCCCTTCTGCACGTGTTTATAACGAAGTATAATGAAATAAGGCTGCAAACAGATAAACCAACTCCGCTTTTACAGTTCAGTCTGCAGTTGCTCATTAACCCTTGATGAGTTAACAAAAAATGCTTTTCTTACTTAGATTTTTTATCTTGTTTCTAGCCCAAATATCTAAAAATTCTTAAATCAATAAGCATTTTCTAGACAAGCAAAACATATAGTCTTTTTTTAAGAAATAATATGCCAAAATTAAGAATTTTTTGATATTTGGACTAGAAACAAGATAAAAAAATCTTAATTTTTTTGCAGTGCGGTCAGACAGACGGGCACCGCGGTTGTCATAAATCACGAATGATCAGTGTTTTCAGTCACAAGAGACTTAATTTAGGTTTCAAATACACATTAGTAGTAGCAGAACAACCCTTTACAGTTCATGAAATACGCCACAGTTGTCTGTGAAAAGGGCAATAATCATATTAAGCATAATCTGACAACGTGCTTCATACAGTATACACTGTGTGTGCATAATTAGACATTTTGTGCTGTCTGTAACTGCACTTTTGCGCATGCGGGTCAGTTTACGATTATGATCTGTTCACACTGCAAATCTGATATTGGCCACATTTATAACAACAATGTGAGCAGCTATGCAAAAAAATCTGATCTGAGAAAAAAAATCAGATTTAAGCACTAAACCTCGCAGTGTGAATGTAGCCTAAGTGTGACCTGAAAGCTGGAAGCCTGAACCCTACAGACTTGGAAGCTGCAACTGCAAACCGTGCCAGTTGGTGGCATGCCGTAAGGACCAGCATAAAGCTGAGTGAGGGAAAGAGAGAGGAACAACAGGAAGTAAAGAGACAAAATAGAAGGCAGAGAGCAGCGACAGGGACTGCAGAAGCAGCCACAGGCTTCACATGTAGCAAAATGCAACAGATCCTGCCGCTCCCGTATTGGACTGTTTAGCCACAGCAGGCACTGCAACTCCACCACAGACTGACCTGGGTGCAACTCCATTGTCTCTAGAGACAGAAGAATGCCTATGATGATACCATTAGTGCATTTACTCTATTTATTAATCAGACATTAGACAATTACCAATGAACCACACCAAAGATTTGTGTGTTTATGCAAAAGTTATTAATCTTATCTCTTAAAAATGCTAGTAAAAATACTGATAATAAATCATGAATTAATTAATAAATATTAAATAATATTAAATATTACAATTTTTTTTTTTAAGTATTACTTCTGGGTGAGAGTTCAAACTAATTCTTCATAGTAAATTATATCATGCATAATAAAGGGATTTAAATATTTAAAAAAGTAAAACATTGCAGAAAACTAATAATATACTTTTATATTTGGTCATATAAATACATAAATATATAAAAAGTCACCACATAATCTCAAAAAAAGCTATATCTTACAGTGTAATTGTATTTGTGAATGCTGCCCATGATGTGGTTTCTAACGTCAGCCCTGGTTATTCTCAGAAAGCAAACGTCACAGAAGTAAACTGCAGGATGTCTGTGTGTCAGCACCTCAGTGATGGAGTTCAGACCTGAAACATTTACACCGGTTCAAATGCACACAGATATAAATCAGATGTTAGCAGTTTTAAATGGAGGAATCTTTCTTACCAATGATGGGCTGTGCTCGGCTCCGATTGTCCAGATATGAACGCAAGGAGTTATACAGGTGACTACGCCCACCTGGAACACAATATGGCATATTTTCTATTAAGGTCAAATTAGGGCTGCATGATATTGGAAAAATCTGACATTGCAATATTTAGTTTTTCAGCGATATACACTCGCTGGCCACTTTATTAGGTACACCTTACTAGTACTCGGTTGCACCCACTGTTACCTTCAGAACTGCCTTAATCCTTCGTGGCATAGATTCAACAAAATTCTGAAAATATTCCAGACATTATGGCATCACGCAGTTGCTGCAGATTTGTCAGCTGCACATCCATGATGGAAATCTCCTGTTCAACCACATCCCATAGGTGCTCAATTGGATTGAGAATCTGGTGACTGGGGAGGCCATTTGAGTACAGTGAACTCATTGTCATGTTCAAGAAACCAGTCTGGGATGATTCATGCTTTATGATATAATGTATGATATAACAGCGTTATCCTGCTGGAAGTAGCCACCAGAAAATGGGTGACTGTGGTCATAAAGGCGTGGACATGGTCAGCAACAATACTCAGGTAGGCTGTTGACACGATGCTTAATTGGTACTAATGAGCCCAAAGTGTGCTCAGAAAATATCCCCCACACCATTACACCACCACCAGCCTGAACTGTTGATACAAGACAGGATGGATCCATGCTTTCATGTTGTTGATGTCAAATTCTGACCCTACCATCCTAATGTCGCAGCAGAAATCGAGACTCATCAGACCAGGCAACGCTTTTGCAATCTTCTATTGTCCAATTTTGGTGAGCCGTGTGTGAATTGTAGCCTCAGTTTCCTGTTCTTAGCTGACAGGAGTGGCACCTGGTGTGGTCTTCTGTTGCTGTAGCCCATCCGCCTCAAGGTTGGGGCGTGAGAACGTTGACGTGTTGTGCACTCAGAGATGCTCTTCTGCAGACCTTCTGCCGCTCACTGGATATTTTCTCTTTTTCTGACCATTCTCTGTAAACCCTAGAGATGGTTGTGCGTGAAAATCCCAGTAGATCAGCAGTTTCTGAAATACTCAGACCAGCCCGTCTGGCACCAACAACCATGTCGTGTTCAAAATCACTTAAATCACCTTTCTTCCCCACTCTGATGCTCAGTTTGAACTGCAGCAGAACGTCTTGACCATTCCTACATGCCTGAATGCATTGAGTTGCTGCCATGTGATTGGCTGATTAAAGATTTGCGTTAAAGAGCAGCTAAACCAGTGTACCTAATAAAGTGGCCGGTGAGTGTATATTGCTATTTGAATACAATTTCATAAGATGGCTTAAATAGCTCTATTTGGGGGAAAACATCTTGAATTTAGATTGATTGGGGTGATTTTGTAAAGGTGTGAACCATGTATAAAAATAAACACATTGCAAGCAAAAATAATTACAAAAATTCAAATTGCAGTGCTTTATGGTTTTCCTGAGAGTCAAGCAGTATCCATGAAAGAAATCGAATAATAAAATGTAAAATAACACTATATAATCTTCATTGTATTCATAATTCAGTAAAATTATTCTTCATTAAAATTGCTAAATGTTGTACATTTTTCTGCCTGTATGCTTTAAATTATCTTGCAATGCCTTAAAACACATAAATAATTAACTATCACTTTGTTATTGTTATACTTTGCAATGACATCACAAATTTCATGTATTCTCAATTATTGTGCTGATCAACTATGATCCCTCAACATTGCAGATCCTGCGATGTGACTATTTCAGACACACACATTCCAATATCAATGCCAAAATGATATTGTGCAGCCCTGGGTCAAATCATGTTTTTTCTGGAGAGTCAAACAGTATTCAGATACAGAAAGGGAATAACGTAATGTAAAAATAATACTGTTTAGTCTTGATTGTATTAATAATCCAGTAAAATTAAATTATTTAACTTCATTAAAGTTGCAAATGTTGTCCATTTTTGTGCCTGTGTGCTTTAAATTCTCTTGAAATGCTTTTAAAACACATACAAATGATAAAGTATCACTGTTATTGTTATACTTTGCAATGACACCACAAATCTCATGTATTCTCAACTGTTGTGCTGATCAACTATAATCCCTCAACGTTGCAGATCCTGTGATGTGACGATTGAAGACACAAACATTGCGATATCAATGCTGAAACGATATATTGTCCAGCCCTAAGTCAAATATTATATAATTGAAGGAATGTGTGTGTGTGTGTGTGTGTGTGTGTTAGACAGAGCAAACCTGTTGGGCAGCTGGAGGAAAACATAACCGTAGTGTTGAAAAGACCACTAGAAACAACTAGAGGGCAAAACAGAGAAGGAAAGAAAAATCAAATCTTTAGATGGGCTAAACCTCCAAGCTATCCACAGGTATGTTCATAATAACAGGTTAAGTTTAAAGTATGCAATACCTGACTTAGATTTTAAAATTGTTAAATACTTTGCCTTTTGTAGGATTTGAATTATTGGTTATAATATTATGATGTTAACCAATTATGTGAATAAAAGCAGTTTTTTTTAACCCAACGCTTTTTCCAAAAATAATTAATGGTCTTCTTTAAACCCCTCAAGTTTATGCATTATAAATATTTCTATGCATTATGAAGTAATTTCTAAGATTCTAAGAAATAAATTACATTTTCAGTAATCTTTTGAAGGTCATTTTTGAAGACCTGAGCCCCTTTTGTTTTTCGTACTGTATTAAATTAATTATTTCTATTAATTTTTTATCTGCATTTATAATTTATATTTGCTTTTTTAAGGTTTAATGTTTTAATAATTGTATTTTTTTCTTCATGCTGCTGCGAATTTTTGGAATTGTATTGGGATTTTTAATACTATTGTTACTTGGTATTTTATATGTTCTTTCAAGCATAAAAATACTAAAAAAACAAAAATCAAACTTATGGAGGATGAAACCTGCAAAAACAATAAATAAATAAATAAATATGCAAATAAATTAATTCATCCACAAATTCCTGCATGAAAAAACAGTAAATAAATAAATAAATACGCAAATGCATAAATAAGAAAATAAATCTATAAACTCCTGCATAATTAAAACAATAGATAAATATGCAAAAAA
>CAIGQZ010001198.1:1199755-1216857 GCA_903798205.1 Danio tinwini | reverse complement strand
TGTGTGTGTGTGTGAACAACATAGACACTGCACAGGAGAATACATCTAAACTAAAAATATTACATGTGTTTTTTTACCGTCATTACAGCTTTGCCAAACACATCGTGTCAGGTTGAGGGCCGGGTCTCCGCTGATGCAGGACTCGCATGAGTTAAACTGAGAACAGTCCACAATGGGGGAATCTGTCAATTCGTCAGGAGATAAAAGACGTAAGGTTATATTCTCAGCAGCTCACATTACACTTCATATGTTTAAGTTTGAGAGAGAAACTGTTGAAAGGCTATTAATTAGAGTACAGATGAATCAAAATGTAGGAGAGAGAAATGAGATTATAATAAATTGATACAGTATAAAGTAAATTGTCTTTCAACTGCGGAAGAATAAACACATTTCAGATCATCCAAAGCTTTTCTCAAGCTCGGTGACTCTAAAATTGTGCATTTCTTAAAATAAATCCCCAAATTACAAAGAAACTATTTAATAGTCTCCAGAAATTTAGAGTTAAAAATACAGTAGAAACATTTCTAAATATACAGTAAGCTACTTATTCATTCATTCATTTTCCTTCGGCTTATTCCCTTATTTATTAGGGGTTGCCACTGCGGAATGAACTGCCAACTATTTCAGCATATGTTTTACACAGCAGATACCCTTTCAGCTGCAACTTAGTACTGGGAAATATTTCATTATTTTATATAAGGTTAATGCACCAATGTTTTAAAGTATTATAAGATATTAATAGTATTAATGCTAAGAAAAACACCACCAAAAGCACATATGATGAACCAAACTATTACTATTACTATTTATTTTTATCTTTTATAATTATAAGATCATCAAAAATCATCAAACAAATGCAATCGGTTTTCTGTAATCTATTTAAAACACTAACCATAATTTACAGAATACACTAAAGTGACATTCAGTGTATACCAAAAATATTGTCAGGATAACAAAAAACATTTGATGACAAATTAAAACATTTGAAGGATCACTGTGCAGTTCTAAAATAATTCTATAATAACATTAACTGTAAAAGCTGTTAGTTACTAGTTAATTAAAGTTATTAGTAACTAATAAAGTTATGGTAAATAATAACCTTAAGATTAATCATTTACACCATAATTTGATGGTAATGCAATAATGTGCACCTTTTGTAAAGCTACTTTGAAACAATAATTATTGTGAAAAGCGATATACAAATTAAATCAAATGAATGAACTTGAATAAAATATTAAGTAATGTCATTTTTTTATTTATTTTATGCATTCCCGCCTCTCTTTCACGAGGAAACATAAGTATTTTACGTTTTGTCAGTTTAGTGGCTAATTCGTACGAATTTGTACGAGTTCAGTCGTACGAAAATGTACGATTTTAAAAAGGAGGCGTGGCACCTAACCCCACCCCTAACCCCAGCCGTCATTGGGTAATGAGCAAATCGTACTAATTTGTATGAATTAGATCGTACAAATTCATATGAATTAGCCTCTAAATCAAAAAGTTACGAATTGCCGTGAGATTGCGTTGAAAGCCACTCTTTTACCCATTTGTTAACAAGATATTTTGAATCCCTTAAAATATAATGACATTAATTTTATCTTTTAATACAGCTCAGAATAAGCTGACTGTTGCACTCATACTTATCTGTGGTCTGTGAATTGGTCGTAATAACCTGCATTAGCAGTATTTACCAAAAAAATATTATCAGGCATATTTATAACAAAAAACATTTGATAACATATTAAAAGACCTTTTGAAGAATTACTGTGCAGTCCTAAAATAACTATATAATAACTTTAATTGTTAAAAGCTATTAGTTACTGGTTAATTAGTTAAAGTTATTAGTAACTAATAAAGTTATGGTAACTAATAACCTTTACCTTTCCCAGTCTACTTTGAAACAATAATTACTGTGAAAAGCGCTATACAAATAAACTCGAATAAAATATTAAGTAATGTAATTTTAAATGTTTTATGCATTGCCACCTCTTTTTAAACCACTCGGTTTTACCCATTGATCCCTCATATAAGAGAATAACATTTAATATGATCTTTTAATACAGCTCAGAATAAGCTAACTGTTGCACTGATGCTTATCCGTGGTCTGTGATTTGGTCATAATAACCTGCATTAGCAGTATATACCAAAAAATATCAGGCATATTTATAACAAAAATAATTTGATAACATATTATAAGATCTTTGAAGCGTCACTGTGCAATCCTAAAATATTAAGTAATTTCATTTTAAATATTTCATGCATTGCCACTTTTCTCAAAACCACTCGATTTTACCTATTGATCCCTAATATAATATAATAACACTTAATAAGATTTTTTAATACAGCTCAGAATAAGCTAACTGTTGCACTAATATTTATCCGTGGTCTGTGAAGTGGTTATAATAACCTGCATAAGCAGTATATACCAAAAATACTGTCAAGCATATTTATAACAAAAACAATTTGATAACATATTAAAAGACCTTTGAAGCGTCACTGTGCAGTCCTAAAATATTAAGTAATGTCATTTTAAATATTTTATGCATTGCCACTTTATCTGCAAACCACTCGGTTTTACCCATTTGACAAAAAAAGACATTTTTTGATCTCTTAAAATATTATATGATCTTTTAATACAGCTCAGAATAAGCTAACTGTTGCATTGATACTTACCCGTGATCTGTGAATTGGTCATAATAACCTGCATTAGCAGCGCAATCCCACAAAGTGCGGCCCACACACACCTCATCCTCAAACAATCGACAGTAAATCCCACCTATAATGAACACAAACTGTGAGCACAATGCATGAAGCTCCTCATTCAGAATTGAATTTGTATCCTGAGTTAAATAATGTAAAAAGAAAGAGCCTGGACTTATAAATGAGTTCATCTCCAAATCTGCCTGGCTAAACACTGACCACTAGATGTCAACAAGTTGAGAACGAACTAAAAGAAACACACAAATAACTTAAGAAAGCCTGAAACTAAAAATTAAAGAGTAAAAGTCATGAACGCACACGTGCCTGTCAAGCTGACATCCAGTCCTAAATGTCTTTGTCCTCCAGACGAAAGGTCGTTGTGAACTGTCAACTGTGTGTGTGTGTGTGTGTTGACGTCATGCTCTCTGATTCAGGGAGACTGGAAGGTGTGTAACGTGAGACAGGTAACTTGGCAACCAAATGGCTAATGACTATGTCTTGATATCCACACCACTGAACATATTCTGCCGTTTCACAGACTGACTGCTGAAATTTGTTAAAACTGTCTTCAGCATGCCCGTACTTGATATTTTGATCTTTTTTCTGATTGTATATTTCCCTGGGGGCTTAGAAAAGACTTTGAGATAAAACAAACAAACAAACAAACAAATAGATTTTTATAGTGTATTATAGGTCAAAGATTAAAAGAGATTATTAAGCATAAAAACAATAAAAAATTAATATAGCTGTTTATGTTGTTTTTTTGAATTTTATTTTATGTTTTATTTAATTTTTTCTATAACATTTTTTATAAATTTTTTTATTTTATGTTGTATTTTATTATTTCTATTTCATATTTTATTTTATGTTTTATTTTATATTTTTTATTATATTATATTATATATTTTATTTTTATTTTTTTGCATTTTTTTATTTAATGTTTAAATTATAGTTTTATTTTATTATTTATTTTATGTTTTATTTAATTTTTTCTATTTAATTTTTTATTTTACATTTCAGTTTTTGCTATATTTTATTTTATATTATATACTTATATTATATTTTATTTAATTTTGAAATTATTTTTTTATTTAATGTTTAATGTAATGTTTATTTTATTTTATGTTACGAAAAAGCCATCCACAAGGAGGTACACGGGCATCTGGTAAACGCAAAAAGGAACGGCGTCATACAGCCCTGTAGCGTTCCTTTTACTGACAAAATGCAGTCATACGTTCCTCTGGCTACATCATGTGTGATCTCCAGAAATGTATTTAGGGCTGCGTTTTCAGAATGAGCCTATGTTGCAATTAAAGGTCCAGATCTAAATAAGGATAACACAGGATTTACAGCTAAGTGTCCTTGACGTGTCTCTGCAAAAATGTTATATAATAATTAAAACATTATTAAATTATAATAATGTATATAATATAAAATATATAATATATAAAAACATTATAGTCCTGATACACATCATGCACAACCCATTCATTTCTACAATATTATCTTAATAAATATATCCCTTTAATAAATCAGCTTTGTTCAGATGCACCAAAATATGACCAATATCCACTGAGAAATGGATAAAAATATTCATTTTTAAAATGAGGTGTACTCATTCATACTGAGAGTACTGTATGTTGGCATTTGAAGGCTCAACTAACACTAAAAAAAATCTGCCATATGGAAGAACAGGGTCAGAGTGATAGAGAGAGACTGATCTACTTATATAACATCTTCACCTTACATAGTCCCTCAAGTCCTCCGCATCCTCACTGTCCCCCAAACCCTTTTACCAGTAATCAAAAATCTCAACATGAGCTGAACAGTGGAGGTGATGATGATGATTATATAGTGAATGTGGACGTATAGGTGTAGGAGTGCATATGCTGGCGTACTGTAGGAGGAGGTAGCCACTTCTATCACATCATTTTTTTTGACACATCTGGGAAATCTCTGCATTTGTTTTCACACTGCCTTCCCACAGCTCACTTAAAACCCACTGAGAATCTCCCTAACCCACACCATCACCCCTCAAACGGTTTTGTAATGTCTCACGACGCACAGACGGATCAATAGGTTGTGCCAAAGCGCATGAATAGACAGAGAGTGGGCGTTTTTTTCTCCAGGGAGGACTAGGTGCAGAGAGATAAAGCCACGCATGCGCTCTGAAGACATTAGGTAACGGGGAGAAATTCCGCAGTAGACACACACACACACATTCACACACACTCACGCAGACAGACTTCCCGCCAAAAATGAGCACAAGGAGATACAACGGTGGAATGTTAAACAGTGTCTGTGCTCTTATTTTATTATTTTCAGAAAGAGACAGTTACAGGACATACGGTACATAATGTATCTGACAGAAAAAGCCTGTATATTTTCCCCCCTGGGCTCTTATTTCCTAAATAATTTTGATTTTAAATGATTCTTATGTTGACATGCTCATAAAATGAGAAGAATTAAACATCAGAAATGAGCTGCTGCTGTAGATTCGTTTGGTGGAGGCAGATGATGTGCATTAGGACTGTAATGTTTTATTATATAACATTTTTGCAGTGGCATGTCAAGGACACTTAGCTGTAAATCCTGTGTTATCGTTGTTTAGGAACAGATCTGGACCTTCAATTTAGCCTTCTTGGTGTAAACTAATAGATTTAGGTTAATTTAGGTGATTTTTAAATAATGTTTCATCATTCATCATCATTTCTATATATCTATGTGGTCAAACTTTCATTCACTAGCATTGGTTTTTAGCTTTTTTTAGATTTGTTTTAGCTCATTTCTAATAAGTATTATTATACTTATTAGAGTATTATTATACTATTATTATATTATTATAGTATAAGTATTATTATACTCATTTCTAATAAGTTTTATCTTTGCCATGATGAGAGTAAATATTTTACTAGCTATTTTGCAGGATACTAGTATTCAGCTTAAGGTGCAATTTAAAGGCTTAACTTAAAGGCCACAGCCATATCACCCTGCAGCCCAAGACCGGTTACTCTCTGAAGCTAAGCAGGGTTGAGCCTGGTCAGTACCTTGATGGGAGACCACAGGGGGAAAAACTAGGTTGCTGTTGGAAGTGAGGCCAGCACCCTGTGGTCTGTGTGAGCCCTAATGCCTCAGTCTAGTGAAGGGGAAACTATACTGTAAGTGGGTGCCGTCTTTCGAATGAGACATTAAACCGTGAAACCTGACTCTCTGTGGTCATTATAAATCCCATTCTCGTAAAGAATGTCCCAAATTCCCTCCATCAGCTCTTCCCCATCATGGCCTTCCAATAATTCCTATCCACTGAATTGGCTCGATCACTGTCTCTCCACTTCACCTATAGTTGGTGTGTGGTGAGCGCACTGGCGCTGTTGTCCTGTAGCTGCCATCTCATTATTCAAGTGGAGGCTGGACGACCCCCCCCCCATGATTGTGGTGGGCTTTGGGAAGCGCTAACTGGGTTAGTTAGGTAATAAAAGTAGTTCTTGGGCTGATAATATTGACCATAGTCGTTTTAGAAGGGCTAATCAGTTTATCTTCAACTTTAAATTAACAAGAAGTTTGTAAAATTTAAGATGAAATGGCAGCTGTGGTTGCCAGAAATTTATTGTTAAAACTGCAGTAAACTACCAAATTTCAGGAATTTTTAGAATGTTAACACAGCGACGTTTCGAAGTAGTAAGAGATAATAATAGTATAAATACTAAAGAAAAACCAACCAAAAGCAGATATGATGAATCTCAAACTGTTTTATACAATCAGAGAAACATACTAATATTCAATTCAGTTCAATTCTGTATTTCTATAGCGCTTTTACAGTGTAGATTGTGTCAAAGCAGCTTAACATAGAAGTTCTAGTGAATTGAAACTGTGTCAGTCCAGTTTTCAGAGTTGAAATTCAGTTTAGTTCAGTTCAGTGTGGTTTAATTTTCACTGCTGAGAGTTCAAACACTGAAGAGCAAATCCAGTGATAAAGAGCACATATGTAGAAGCCATTCACATAACTACTAAACACCATCATGGTAACACACATGACACTAAAGTAACATAACATTACACGTAACATAAAACTGTAATGTACAAAACAAATGAGGAAAAAATTCACAAAAAAATATTTTTGTTGCTTGCTCAAACTGCTTATTTAAAGTGAGCTGAATCAACACAATTCTTCAGTTTTTTGTGGGAAAACGTCATTGTTTTATGTTCAATTCACTTAAATTTGTAAAAAAAAAACTATTAATTTAACTTAATAAATGTGTGTTGGGACAACATGATGGAATTGTGTGAAACCCAGCAGTTATGTCAAAAAAACTGTGTCAAGCAGGGAATTCTGGAAATGGACTTTATGGTTATTCACCATTTACATATAGTAAGAAAACTTTTACTAAACCTTTTACTGTTAAATTCACAACTAAATATCCAACCAGGACCAGAAACTCCAGCTTAAACCAGTCAAAAACCAGCTATTACTTTCACAGCACAGCTATCACTGAACAAAATTATATATTCATTCATACATTTTCCTTCGGCTTAGTCTCTATTTCAGAGGTCACCACAGCGGAATGAACCACCAACTATTCTGGCATATGTTTTACACAACGGCCAATTTAGTTCATCCAAATCACCTATAGCGCATGTGTTTGGACTGTGGGGGAAACCGGAGCACCCGTAGGAAACCCACACAGAAATGCCAACTGGCCCATGCAGCCGTGACTTAAACCAGCGACCCTCCTACTGTGAGGCGACTGTGACTGAGCCACCATGCCGCCCAACAAATAAATTATATTTAGTAATGCTCAATTTAATTTGTTTGTTTAAATTCAGACCATATAAAGGATTTGCAACCACTTACCTAAAAAAAAAGAGTAAATCCAATGAGTCACTTTTTTTTGTACCATCTGTTTTTCCTCCATCAGTACAACCTTTTCTCAAGTACTCAAAAGCTGATTGCATAAAATGTCCAGTAAGTGTTTACTTAAAATAACTTTGCATGCATGCTTTAAAAACAACTCTGTGAAAGTTCAGTGATGTGCACAGTTGAAACTGTAATTTCAGAGAGCAATGACATTGATGAAACGCAAAGCAGCAGCAGCAGAAGACTTTAATATCAACATGGATGGAAAAAATTAGATGTGCTCAAATTATCAGATGTGCTGACTCAGATCAGAATAATCATGTTTTCCGTCATACAGATTCTGTGCACACCTGTTGGTGTTGTCATGTGCTCTGCACAGAAAATGAGCAGGAATACCAATTTTTTTTCCTTAATTAAGGGTTGTTGTTAGTGCATGAAAAACATGATTAAAATAAAGATAAAAGTTTTCATATAATTTACCTACATATTAATTTTATTGTTGTCTATGTGCAATTAATCATTCATTGATCACATTTTGTAATTACATTTTTTTCTAAGCATTTTTAGGTTAGTTTGAAATTTTAATAGTTTTATTATCCTATTTTTCCTCCATTTTGTGTCACCATGTGTCCTCTATTTTGTTCATAAATATATGTAAATACATGGGATTTAAACCTGAAACATTTTTCCCCATTTAATTGTGTCCACTTCTAAAACCAAAGTTACACACTTGATTAAAGATACTCCTCCTGAACAGGAAAGCTTAAAGGTGCAGTAGGTGACTGTCTTCAGAAACATGTTTTGTTGCGCTGGTTGAAAGTCTCTTCACATTCCAATAGTAATGATTAAAGTAAATGATCTAAATGTGTTTATATGTATTTTTATATTTCGGGTAAGGCATAAGAAAAAAATGTTTGTTTAATTAAAATCGATAATTCCCATAATTCTGATAAGTAGGCCAAACTGTCTGTCAACAAATGTAGATTTGTACATCTGCACACCCGTTCACGCAGACTGATCCACCATTTGCACTTTCATGTGCACATGAGAGAGTAACAGCAGTAAAAACAAATGCTGAATCAAAACTTTGTAAAATCCTGAATCAATATTGGAGTTAGTTTTGCTCGCTGTTAGACAGGTAATGTTCTGTTTTAAAACTATTTGTCGCGCAAAGCTGATGTAGATTGTGTTGTTTTACGAATGGGTTATATGCACAGAAGTGTTGTTCAGTCACTGAAATCTTCCGGGGAAAGATTGATGTGACTTTCAGTTTTATAAGAGACATTTTAAGCATCGATAATGTAGATTTATATTTAGTTTCACAACAAAACACAAGTAAATAGCGCTATTCCGCCTAGCCTGCTTTAGTGAGGTGAAGTTATAGTTATATTCACATTACATTGGTCCTTTTTTGAACAATGACAACCTGTGACGCGATCCCTGTACTGTTTAACATGCTACCTTGGATATTTGGTCTGAAATAGCTTGTAAGTATAATAAGTGTTATCACCGGCCAACCACTAAGCAGTCACTTTAGGACAAAGCGTGTAAGAGAGCGAGACCAGCGATTCTCGCATGCATGAAATATCGCTTGCTACACGACTGAAAACGTGCTAGATATAATACAGAATATCATTCAGAATTGTAGGATTATAAAGTATTATAAAGTTTTCTAACTGGCGAATGACATGAGGCCTGATGCTGAAAGACTTGTCCATGCTTTTATCACGTCTCTTTTGGATTTTTGCAATTCTCTGTTCGGAGGGTTACCAGCTAATTCTCTCAAGATTTTACCATACATCCAAAATTCTGCTGCACGTGTGTTGAAACATACATCATCTCGGTCTCACATCACTCATCAAGCTTCACTGGCTGCCCGTCAAGTCTCCTATTGATTTTAAGACATTGATTTTAACATATAAAGCGGTTCATGGTTCTGCTCATGGTGCTCATCCCAAGGCCCTCAGACCATGCAGTGCCACTGATGCGATCCAAGACCAGCGACGAGATGATCCCGAGGTTTTCACATCCTGGACCAGGCTGCATCTGCTGTGGTGGTCATGGAGGAGTGGAGAGCATGAGACTAATTCCTGTGACGCTCCAAGGACAGAGGAGGCTTCGCTGAGGTCCAGCATTCTCCAGCATTCCGCCTAAACTGCAGCTCTGCACAAGACATTTGGCCATAGGAGAAAATTCTTCACTTTCGCCAATTGGTGAAGTTTTTTCCTCGCTGCTGTCGCCACTGGCTTGCATGTTTCGGGATCTGTAGAGCTGTGCATCGATAGAATTGCTCTTCAGTGTTTGGACTCTCAGTAGTGAATATTAACCCACACTGAACTGAGCTCAACTAAACTGATCTGAAACTCTGAAGATCGAACTGACACTGTTTCAATTTACTATAATCTTGAATGTGAAGCTGCTTTGACACAATCTACATTGTATAAGCGCTATGCAAATAAAGGTGAATTGAATTGCTCCATTTTACATTTGTGCCTTGATATCCAATTCCTCTGCCTCTTGCTGTCTACGCTCTGCATCGGGCCCTACGCTGTTTCAGCCTCGCTGTAAACTCAGCACCATGGGAGGTAGGGCGTTCTCTTTCCGTGCACCCAAACTGTGGAATGCTCTCCTCACAAACATTAGGAATGCTGGCTCCTTGAACTGTTTTAAGAAACTACTTAAAACTCATCTTTTTAGGACTGTTTTTAATTTGTGATATCTCATTTTTTCTTACTGTGTTTTTTGTATATTTTATTGTTTTACTGTGCTTTGTTGTTTTTACTTTCTTGTAAGCGCTTTGGGTCTTAGAAAAGCGCGTTATAAATAAGATGTATTATTATTATTATTATTATTATTATGAACTAGTGTGTTGTCTACTGTCATCTTTACGGTGCGCGTTCGTGCAGGAGGCGTGGCTTTGGACGGCAGGGGACTGTGTTTTCAAAGACATTTTGGCAGATCACCTTCTGCACCTTTAAGCGAGGCATTTCTGCTTACTTTTGAGTTTGCATCAATAAATAATGTTTATTTTCTTGCATAAATTGTTTAATATCAACAGGAGCCAAATGGTTTTGTTATTTCCCCCAATTTCATGTCCTTTATGTGTCCGATTCTCGAACCAAAGTTGCTTACAGATATTCCTCTTCAACACAAAAGCTTGAGAGGATTCATTCATTATGCTTTTAACAACAGATACATGACAGTAGAACAAACAATAATGCCAGGATGATGGAAAATAAATCATAATATTAATAGTGCAAAAAATCAAGAAGCAAAACAAACACGTGAATAAATAATTAAATAAAATTCTCACACTCAAGGAAGGCATTTCTTATAAGAATCCTCCAGCTGGTGACCACCGGAAGCGCCTGCCCTTATATAGAGAGCAGGAGAGTCCCCATTATCGCAGCGTGCGCCCACCTGCTTCATTGAAATGCACAAGCACGCGCAGAACATACCGGGAAGCGCCAGAATCTCTATCACTTTCAGGGAAATTATGTCACCGTTATAACCTTCAATCATTGAAGCAGTGACATTTATCTAAGTAGCAAATTGGACAGATGCGCGTGCGTGCGTGCGTTTCTTGTCTTAAACACGATAGCTTTGTCACTCATTCAAGGTTATTGACAAACCAAACACATGGGATTTTCTTTTAGTGGTGAACGTAGTAATAGTATAGTGTGCCACGTACCCACAAATAGTGCGGCACAATTTGCGTCACCATCAAGTTTTTCAGCACCACGGACAGCAGTGACTCACTCGCAATCACGTTCGTTCTCTTGCGCGCGCGCTCACACTGACACGCGCATGCAAAAGCATAATTTCTAATAACACAGTTAGTGATGTTTAAAAACAACTTAATGGAGCAAATTTAGTGCTTTAACAAGGCTAGTTAGTTGATTCACTTTGTCCTCTCTCCTGCGTCGCAGTGGGCGGGGTGAAAGAATGCGGTATTTTTATGAATGAAACTACGACAGAGGATGGTGTTCCTGCGAGGCTCCTGATTGGTCAGCCGGCGCAGAATCGCCCCTCATCATCGTAGCTGACGTCAGAGGGGACTCGGTGAGGGTATAGCTTGCAGCCCACCGGAGCTGAGTGTTTTATACAGAAGAGCTCCGCGGAGAAACGAGCAAAAACATCGAGCAAGAGTTTCATCTTTAAGAACTGGATTTGCACCTACAAAGACTCCCGTTGTTTAACAGGGCTGAAGATATTTCACAAGATCCTCAGTTGGATGGTGGAGTGAAAAACTGATCGTTTTTGCAATCTTCTACATCTTCCGTAAGTCTGATTTATGCATCTTTTCACTAGAAAGAATCTTGTGTAATTTAATGTAGTCGTGTTGTTAGAAATGCACTGTGACTATGAAGGGAGTATTTCAAGGCATTGCTGAAGCTTCTGTGGTTTACATAATCGTGTATGTGACACCAGCGCTCAAATCTGCTGTCAACTTCAAAATGGTGATTCCCATCCTGACACTCTATGAATATTTAATGAAAGGACTTTTAGGTGATTGCTGTCAGGATTAGTGACGATGATACTAATAACACTACACTGTAATAATGGGAGTCAGGAATATATTTCAGCTTTGGATGCATTTGTGTTTTGGAGGATTTAAATGCTATACTAGACGAGGCATCAGATAAAATAAAAAAGTAAGAGTATGCACCATTTTCAGATCTTTTAAATTATATTAAAGACAATAATGTTAATTTTATTATATTAGGATAAAACTTGACAGAGTTAAATACTACAAATACTAAGACATATAGGTGTAGCAAATATATTTATTTATTTTGGAAACAAATTTGTGTCATGATAAAGCACAAGTATTTTCAGCATTGATCATAATAAGAAATGATTATTGAGCATCCAATCAGAATTATACATAACATAATATATATATATATACACACACACACACACACAAAAATTACACTTTAAAATTAGTTTAAATACAAAACAGTTATTTTAAAATGTAATAATATCACAGTTTATATTGTATTTTTGAGCATACAACATTACATTTCCCAACCATGAAAAGGTGTTTTGTAGGACATTATAATAAATGAAGAATAAATATAATTTTTTTTGTTTTCATTATAGATTTTGGTTATTTTTTTACATTAAAAAAAAAAAAAATATATATATATATATATATACATTTTTTTAAAATCTAATGTTCAGCACTGTAATAAAAATGCTTGGTTCCACCCAATTTCCTCACTGTGAAACATTGTGGCCCAGTTTCACAAACCAGGCTTAGCTTAAGCCAGGACTAGACCTTAGTTAAATTAGGCTATTTAAGCCACATTTATAAAAACGGCCTTAGAAAAATAGATTACTGGTGTGCATCGGAGACAAAAAAATGACACTGCCATATTTTAAGACATCTCCCTCTAAGTCATTTTCAGTTGAGAGAGCTCAAACATGCAATTTAATCCAAGACTAGCCTTAAACCCTGTTTGTGAAACCGGGCATATATGTTCAATTAGTCCTGACAACATATGTTTTAGGTCATTGTAACTTACTAAACTTCATGCTCTAGCTTGATTTTATAGGTTACCACAAGCTGTTTTAAGTCAGTTTCAATGGACTCATAAGGTTTATTCATAAAATTGATTCAGCTTAGAAATTTAAGGCAACCAGGATTAAATATTACAAATACTAACACATATAGGTATAGCATCAAAGATATTTCTATTATTTTGGAAACTTATTTGTGTCATGATAAAGCACAAGTGTTTAGAGCATTGATCATAATAAGAAATGATTATTGAGCATCCAATCAGAAATCTGAATTATATCTGAAGGATCATGTGACACTGAAGATTAGAGTAATGATGCTGAAATTCAGCTTTGGATATTAATAAATTACACTTACAATTTTGTTAAATACAAAACAGTTATTTCAAATTGTAATAATATCACTGTTTTTATTGTACTTTTGATCAAAGAACATTAATAAATCCCTACTCTGAAAAGATGCATTATAGTACTTTATTACAATAAATTAAATATGTATTAATAAATGATGAGTAAATATTATTGTATTTGTTTTAATCTTAGATAATGTTACATTTTATACACACACATATATATATATATATATATATATAAAATCTGGGTTCCACACAATTATATGATCAATTAGTCCTGACAACATATGTTTTAGGTCATTGCAACTTATTAAACTGAGTTAATCATGTTCTAACTTAAATTGATAAGTTATGTAAGCTGCTTTAAGTCAGTTTAACATAATATAAGTTCAATGGACTCATAAGGTTTAATTGATTTAGCTTAAAAATTTAAGGCAACCAGTATTGTTTTTACAGTGCTCATGTGAGTCCCAACTCAAAATAATCAAGTTAACTTAATGGTTTTTACAATTTTAAGTTGATTGAACATAAAACAATTAAGTTGCCAGAAAGAAAACTCAAGAATTGTGTTGTTTCAGCTTATTTTAAATAAGTAGCTTGAACAAACACCAATATATATATATATATATATATATATATATATATATATATATAAAGTGAATTAAGGGTGATTGGGACATTTTTTTAAATTCTGCGTTATGTAATCATTCTTGCAATGAATTAAAAACATCAGCCCAATGTATGATATATTTCCGTAACCCTACAGATGTTATCTATCCATTTGTGAAAGAAATAAAATTATGTCAGAAGAGAAGGTGGTGTGACAAACCCTTTAGTATAAACTGAGCCAAAACAATATTTTTTAGGAATGTTTGGGTGATTGGGACACAGGTTTTGGGTGATTGGGACATCATGTATTATCATTAATCTACAAATATTTACTGCTCGTGTTAGCTGTTTGATGTGTTATAGGCCAGAATTTCATTTGTTCTGTTCATAATTAAGACTCATTTCTCTTTTCTTAGTTTTTATTATTCAATTTATTAGTCAATATGAAACAAATATGACCCCCCTATAGCCCCACATGAAAACTTTTATGTAAACCTTTGGGTGAACTGTCCCCTGGCTATTCCCCAAAAAACTGTTTGTCAAACACATTTAACTGAAGCAAAAATTGCCTTCAATCCATCAGACCTAAAACGTTTCACTAAAGAGAACACTCTTCACATCCAAAATTCATGAAAACTTTTAAACCAACTTGGGTGAGCTAAAAACATTTTGTGAACTGTCCTCTGGTTCATTCCTAAAAACGTTTGTCAAACACATTTAATTAATTTAATTAAGCTGCAAGAGCTTGTATCTCAGGTTATCTCATGGGATAACCTCTCTTGCTCAGACATTTGACTAGCTCTGCTAACTGGACCTCATCTTCTTGGGGAATGCGGGACTTGCTTCCAGCAATATCCTTGTAGCCCTTTACAACTCCTTTCACTCGCCTCTGCAACGTTGATTTTGAGATGTTCCACGCTCTGGCCAAAAACCTTAACTTGGGTTTGTTCCCTGCCTCAACTTCCTCTCTATACTCTTCAATTGCCCCCTTCATTCTCTCTTCACTCCATTTGTTGTATTCTCCCTGTGCTCTCCCTTTTGCTCTCTTCTTACATCTCTCTTCCTATCTTATTGATGCCATTTTAATCTGCAAATAGCTTAAATTAAGCAAGGCTGGTTAGGATTGGTATTTATGTTCAAGGCAAAACTTACTGTTAGATTTGGTGTGTTTATTAGGGCTAATTAGCACAGCTAGCTTTTGCACAAACCTTTGATAGCAACATGAATATGGTGTACTACTGTAAGATTTTTGTGGTTGATTAGGGGTTGCACAAATGAGGAGGCATACAGAGCATACACAATGATTTTCTATATAAAGCTTGATCTTTTTCTTGATTAGCATAGCTTTTCAGCACTGTCCCAATCACCCAAAACCATGCTGTCCCATCCATCCAAATTGCATTTGGGTGGATGGGACAAAATAAAAACAACCTAATACTAAAAATGAAAACATGATATTAACAAACTTTTTATTAATTTTATTGCAGTAGTACATCATATTTATGTTTCCATCAAAGGTTTCTGTAATATTTTAGATATAACAATTTTATTACCTTATAATGAAAACTAGCTTAAGCTTATGTCATTTTCCTCACCTCATGTGCTGCAGCATCAACTTCCTTTTTAAGGCTTGCCCCGCCCAGTGAGATGATGTCACACCAATGAGGGCATGCAATATTGATTAAATAGTCTCAAAGCAAGGACTTGGCCAAAAAAACATATATTTTCACTCATCAGGCAAAAAAATAAAATCTATATGGCTATACTGTCCCATTCAACCTTATGTCCCAATCACCCTTAATTCACCCTATATATTTTAAGTACAGTTAGTGTATGGATGAATGGAATTATAAAATAACAACACATTAGCTTTTGCATTGCCATAATCTCCAACAGTGTTTATAGTGTGCAGACTACAGATGTCAGCTTTAATCAGATTGTCGTGTCCTGCTGTTCATCTTACTCTGTGTGTCATTATGAGGTCAGGCCTTGAGGTGGAGTGCAGGAGCTGAATATGTGACATTTCTGCGCTTGATTCTGACTAAATCTCCTTTCCTTCTCCCACAGTAATGGACCAGAACAGCTCTGAAGTGGGCTTAGAAGTCATAATGGCTATGAACCAACTCCTAGACCTCCCGCCCTCCCAAATGCCCCCTAAATCCCTGGAGGCCTCCGTCATGACACCGTGGGACATCACCTTGTGTGTATCCGGAGTGTTGATTTGCTGCGAAAATGCAATAGTTGTGGCCACCATTTTTTCCTCATCATCTCTGCGTGCGCCGATGTTCTTGTTGATTGGCAGCCTGGCATGGGCAGACTTCCTGGCAGGGGTGGGGCTACTTCTGCACTTCCTGTCTCGCAGATGTGTTTATTCAGAAGCGCTAGAACTGGGCAGTGTGGGTTTATTAGTGAGCGCTCTCAGTGCGTCAGTGTTCTCCCTATTGGGGATCACTCTGGACAGGTTTTTGTCTCTACATCGTGCGCTGACCTATGGATCCCAGCGCACACACACTCAAACGCGCTGTGCTCTGGCGGTCGGATGGACTCTTGCTGGTCTTCAAGGTGCACTTCCGGCTTTAGGGTGGAACTGTCTGCATGACGGAGATTCCTGTAGTGTGCTTCGACCTTTGACCCGAGTGCACTTAGCCACCCTGTGCGGTGGATTCCTGCTAACGTTAGCATTGATGCTGCAGCTGAATGCACGCATCTGCCGGGTCGTGCTTCGGCATTCTCATCAAATCGCCCTCCAGAGGCACACCCTCCCATCCGCACGCACACACACCCGTCGCCGGGTACACACTCTCGCACTCATCCTCGCCACTTTCGCCAGTTGCTGGATACCATTTGCTTTATATGGCCTTCTGGGTGACGGTTCGTCCCCTGCTCTGTACACTTACGCCACATTGGTTCCAGTGACGGGAAACTCTCTGTTGAACCCACTGATCTATGCCTACAGGAACACACACATCCAGAGAGTGCTGCGACAGACTGTGTGCTGCTGTCTGCCAAACACACCCAACAAAAACACACACACTCCCAGCGACGTCTGAACTCTGGAA
>CAIGQZ010001198.1:1188150-1199745 GCA_903798205.1 Danio tinwini | reverse complement strand
AAGAAAGTGAGTAAACCTATTGTTTTTTTAAAGCAATTAGTTGACTCAAGAAAGTGAGTAAACCTATTGTTTTTAAAGTGATTCATTGACCCAACTAAAAAAGGGGGTAAACCATTGCTTTAAAAGCGATTAGTTGACTCAACTTAAGAAAGTGAGTAAACCTATTGTTTTTTAAAAGCAATTAGTGGACTCAACTTAAAAAAGTGAGTAAACCCATTGCTTTTAAAGCGATTAGTTAACTTAAAGGAAACCCATTGCTTTTGAATCGATTAGTTGACTCTACTTAAAAAAAGTGTGTAAACCCATTGCTTTAAAGCGATTTCTTTGACTCTACTTAAAGTAAACCCCTTGTTTTAAAACAATTAGTTGACTATACAAAAAAACACATTGCCTTAAAATCATTAAATAAACTGTGTTTAATTACAAAAATAAAATGAACAGGTTTACTCACTTTTTTAAAGTAGACAACCTTTCCCTTTTAAAACAATGGGTTTGCTCATTTTTCTTAAAAGTAAAGTAACTAACCGTTTTTTTTACAGTGTTGGTGTTGTCCTTAATTTACCCAAAATTGGGTTGAAATAATCCAGCATTTGTAAAAATGTGGGTGAAAAACAACTCGGCAGTATTTAATAGCTATAGAACTCGTAGCATCATGAAGAAGACAGTCAGTAGGTAATAAGATTTCATATTTCCCATTTCAATTGTACAGGCATTGGCCTCCAAAGGCAGTATAAAAATATTAACTTTGTTACTAATTTTTAAAGGGGTAGTTCACACCAAAATTTAAATTTACTCCCTTGTTGCAAACCTGCTTGAATTCCTTTATTTAGCAAAAAAAGATATTTTGAAGAATGTTGAAAACCAGTAGCCATTGACCTCCATTAAAATTCAAACAGGTTTGCACTAATCAAGGGTGAGTAAATGTTCATTTTTGGGTGAACTACCCCTTTAACGCCCAGTTATTTTTCACCCACCCTGGTACACATTTTGTGTTCGTTCCTGTCTGGGAAAAAACACTGTGCCAAATCTGCTGTCTAAATGGTGTTAATGGATTACTCTCCATCATTTTATTTAAATCTGAAAATGTTCATGTAAATGTGTGTCCTTTTTTTTTTTTTACTGAAGACTGCCACTGTTTCCTTTTAGCAACTGTAGTTGCCAATTAAAGGGTCCGAGCAGAAACCCTCCTGTCCGCTTAAATGTCTCAGATTTGTGCCTCATTTTTCGTCCTCTGAAGTCAGAGTTTACTGATGGAATTAAAATCATTTGCACTTTACGACAATGACTTGACTTTTAGGCTGAAACTTTGTTTTTAACGATCAAATTGTTTGTCATTTGTTATTCTGACTGATGGTTTTATACGTCATAAATGTCTCGTTTGCACTTACAATGTATAAATGTTGCACAAAAAACTGTCCAAAATGAGTGAATGTTTTATTGTTGAAATGATGAGATGTTTTATGGAAAATGTTTATAATGAATAAATTGTAACTTTTGTATATTTTTCTTGTATTGTCATTTGTATTATGAGTTCAAGTTGTGTCATCTGTATCTAATTGAAATATGACATTTGCTATGAATCAGGATTATTATGACTAGAACTAACAGCATAAAATGATTACTTAAGAGATTAAAAAAAACTACCAAATACCTGCTAAAATAACTCAAATGGAAATAAAACTAGTACACTACCTGACAAAAGTAGTCACCTATCCAAGTTTTAGAATACATAACTTCTAGTTGATGATTTGGTATCAGAAGTGGCTTAAATGAAAGACAAAGGCCTCTAGATTATTCCTATTTTACCAAAATAAAATATCATCATGCCTTGATTTTTAATTATTTTATTAACACGGTAAGGTCTGACTTTGCGTAGACAAAAGTCTTGCCACTTAACAGAAATAATGTCCAGTACAGAATATAAAGTCATGCTGCAGTGGAAACAGAATGAATATTGTGTCTGACTCCCATGAGCTTGGAGGACTGCATCCATACATCTCTGCAATGACTCAAATCACTTATTAATAAAGTCATCTGGAAAGCGTTCTTGCAGGACTCCCAGAGTTCATCAAGATTCTTTGGATTCATTTTCAATGCCTCCTCTATCTTATCCCAGACATGCTCAATAATGTTAATGTCTGGTGACTGGGCTGGCCAATCCTGGTGCACCTTGACCTTCTTTGCTTTCAGGAACTTTGATGTGGAGGCTGAAGTATGAGGAGCAGCACTATCCTGCTGAAGAATCTGCCCTCTCCTGTGGTTTGTAATGTAATGGGCAGCACAAATGTCTTGATACCTCAGGCTGTTGATGTTGCCATCCCCTCTGCAGATCTCTCACACGCCCCCATACTGAATGTTACCCCAAACCATGATTTTTCCTTGATCAAACTTGACAGATTTTTTGTGAGAATCTTGGGTCCATGCGGGTTCCTGTAGGTCTTCTGCAGTATTTGTGAGGATTGGGATGGAGTTCAACAGATGATTCATAGGAAAAAAAAATCTACCTTCTGCCACTTTTCCAAATGATCAACTAGAAGTCAAGTTATTATTTGTTGCTCTTACCACTGGAATCCACGACAAGACTTTTGTCAGGTAATGTGTGTACATAACAAATGCATTATCATCTCAATACTACACTCTAATTAATACCTAAAATTAAATGACTTTAACCAACAAAAGTCAATCTAGATATCAGCAATAAGATTTACTTATTTTTATTAATGTATTACTATAACTAATATATTCTTAAAATGTAATTAGTATTTATTATAGTTATTATAAACAATATACATATGATATTTTTAATTCTTAAGCTCTTGAAAGTGGGATAATGAATAAAAGGACTAAGCCGAAGGAAAACATATGAATGAATCTCAGCATAAACTTTAAACATAAGCAAACTGAGGTCGAAACTAACAAATAATTAAGCTAATATTGATTAAAAGATATGCCAACACCAAATTACTGTGGACGAATGACAGGCTGGCATGCTGCATTCTTCATTTTCCTAAAGCTATAAAGACCACCCGTGTTTATCTAAAAGGAAACAGGATAAATGGCAACATATAGAAATAAAGCTCGAACATATAGAAAAAGATGAAGCTATGCACACAAGAACACTAACTACTAAACTGACTACAGCACAACAACATCATATATTTAAGATTTTATTTCAGTTGCTGATAGAAAAAAAATCTCGTAATTATTACCCACATGCATCAAATAAAACAATCTCACTTTCTTTGATTTCAAAATCTTGCATAATTTGTAAAACTTTGGCATTAAAACAACAGGCATCATGAAGCAGGCACTTGGGCTGAACATAAGAGAGAAAGAAAAGGACTAGTACTGTGCGGATGACAAACATCATTCTGTTCAGGACACAAATATAAGCACTTTTGGTCAGGGTGAATTATTTTATCCTACAAGGTGCGAGAGATAGAAGAGACGTACTATTGGAAATATCTGCATTATAAAGGGTGTCTGGTCTTGGTTTAAGAAAGGCTTCAGTTGATTAATTCATATGGAATAATGTTAATGGTGAGATTTAACTAAATCTATACTGATGTATAAAGAGGAAGACATAGAAACACACACAAGCACGTAGAATGCAAACATGCACAAACAGCCAAACACACAAAACAGTCGCTTGTTCGCACGCACAAAAGCTCGCTCACGCACACAAACACTCGTGCTCACGCACACACACACCCCACACAAACGCTTGCACACACGCACAAACAAACACATGTACAAACACTTGCACACAGACGTGCATGCACAAACACTCGTGCACACACGCAAAACACTCGTGCACTCCAGCACAAACTAACAATCGCACGCATGCAAACACTTACACACTAACGCTCGCACGCGTGAACGCTCGCAAAAACATGCATGTGCAAACACTCGTGCTCACGCACAAATGAACAAACACTTGCATGCACGCACAAAAAACGCTCGCACGCACAAACGCTCGCACCCACAAAAATGTTTGCACGCACAAAAACGCTCACACGAAAAAATGCTCGCACCCAAACGTTGGCATGAATGCACAAAAACGCTCGCACGCACAAAAATGCTCGCACGCACAAATGCTCGCACGCACAAACGCTCGCACGCACAAACGCTCGCACGCACAAACACTCGCATGTAAAAACGCTCGCACCCAAACGTTGGCATTAATGCACAAAAACGCTCGCACGCATAAAAACGCTCGCACGCACAAAAGCTTGCATGCACAAACGCTCGCACGCACAAAAACGCTCGCACGCACAAACGCTCGCACACAAAAACGCTTGCACGCAAACGTTGGCATGATGCACAAAAAACGCTCGCACGCACAAATGCTCGCGCACACACACAAAAATGCTCGCACGCACGCACAAACACTCGCATGCACAAACCCTCGCAAGCACAAACCCTTGACAAGCGCTTGCACGCACAAACACTCACACGCATAAAAGCTCACACGTACTAACGCTCACGCACGCACAAACAAACGCTCACGCTCTCGCACAAGCATTCACGCTCGCACGCACGCACAAATGCTCACACCCACAAACCCTCACACGCACACATGCACAAACTCTTGCACGCACACACCACACAAACACTCACGCATGCACACAAACACTCGTTCACACGCACAAACACACACTAGAACATGATCTCAGTTCTCCTTTGGCCACATTGCACAGAGCCACATGCTCTCTGAAACAGAAGAAGAATTAATAACTAAATAATTCACTTTCTCATTTAGATTAGACCTTCCGGAGACACACACAGACACACACACACACACACACTTTGGCCCGCTTCCCCTTATTTGCTTTTGGCCACACTGAAAGTAAACAGTAATATGAGAAGTGCGAGTCTAACAGGAATGATCTTGATGTGGTTGCACAGGTGATGAAGATGCTTCAGTCGGACCAATCGTCATCATCAAACTCAGACGAATCATCCTCAGAGTCGCTGCACTCCACGGCGATGCGGCGAGACAGAATGGCTGCCACATCATTACCATTGTCATCCCGCTTCTCCTGCTCTCGCTGCTCCTCCACTTTACGCAGGTTAAACCCTACACACACACACACACACACACACACACACACACACACAGTTTCAGCTCAGACACATTTGAAGAAGCATTATGTACAAGATTAAGTTAAATGTTAATCACTTTCAATCAGATCTCACAAGAGTAAGTACATTAATGAGTTCCTCAGTCAGGATATGCAATATATGATCATGACATCATACAATGAGGATATGCAATATGATCATACGCAGCTCACATACACAATATGATCATACACATACACTATTAAAGACACTTTCCTCCTTTATGGTTTGTAGTTAACATGCAGTTTAGAACCGGACCATAAACAAAGGAACATTTTTGATATCAGGGCAAAAAACGTTTTTATTGGGGGGTGTCATGGTGGTGCAGCGGGTAGCACAATCGCCTCACAGCAAGAAAGTCGCTGGTTCGAGTCCCGGCTGGCTCAGTTGGCATTTCGGTGTGGGGTTTGCATGTTCTCCCCATGTTGGCGTGGGTTTCCTCTGACTGCTCTAGTTTCCGCCACAAGTCCAAACACATGCGCTGTAGGTGAATTGAATAAGCTACGTTGGCGGTAGTGTGTATGGGTGTTTTCCAGTGCCGGGTGGAAGGGCATCCACTGTGTAAAACATATGCTGGAATAGTTGGCAGTTCATTCTGCTGTGGCGACCCCTGATTAATAAAGGGACTAAGCCGATAAGAAAAATGAATAAGTTTTTATTGGTTTCCTTCATGGGGTGGCACAGTGGCTAGCACTATCGCCTCACAGCAAGAAGGTCGCTTGTTCGAGTCCCGGCTAGGGTCAGTTGGCATTTCTATGTGGAGTTTGCAGGTTCTCCCCATGTTGGCGTGGGTTTCCTTCGGGTGCTCCAGTTTCCCCCACAGTCCAAACACATGTGCTGAATGAGCTAAATTGGCCGTAGTGTATGAATGTGTGTGTGAATGAGTGTATGGGTGTTTCCCAGTGCTGTTTTTAACTGATCAGCAGGGACTGATAGTATCTGCAAATTTATAGTATGTCTGTAGATTGATTTTGAGTGTATATGAGCTGAAAGCTTTACATGCATAAAGAAAAAGAACTTCTTCGCATTTAGTTTAAGGTTTACAATGCAAATTTAATTAGAAGCACTCGCCCGGTAAACAAAGCTACAGTAGATCCCTCATATCACACATCCACTATAAGATATTATATTATTGTGCACAAGTAATCTAAACTTTGCATGTTATTCACTAATATTACTGAGATGAATGTAACATCTGCATAAATACATATCTAGAAACATTTACATTAGTAAATACATAAATTGCTGGGCTCAATCTGCATAGTTGTCTACAGGTAGAGATTCTGTGGGCCTCCTGAGCTGTACTAGTCAGCTTCATTTTACATCTGTCATGCTGAAGTTGTTAGCAAAGAGAGCAAGTTTTTTAAAAAATCCTTTTAATGTATGCAATGCCAGCATTTGACAAGGTGCTTGCAACAGAGTTTCGTTCAATACCCCCAACTAGATATGGCACCTAAAAGCTAAAAAGTCTATGGAATAAAGCATATTCTCTGGAGTAAATCACATGAGGATGGAGAGATGCTACGCAGCTTCTAAACTAACGGGTAAGCAAGCAAATAAAAGGGATTTGGATGGCAACTATCAATTACTCTGTTCATATAATAACACACTGAAGTATAAAGAGCTGGTTTTGGTGCACTTTTTCGCTACGCGTCCAGTAGCAATCACGTTCAGTCAGTCGGGGGTCTTTTTGATTGCATTTGACCACATGTGGATTTACTCTACAAAAGTAATCTGAACTAAAGCGATTTCAGCTTCCCCTGGAAGTAGTGAAAACTGGACTCAAAAACACGGTTTGTTTAGTGTTGATCATGACACAGTATTATTGTTCATGCATGAGAACTTTTTTTTGATGGCTTGTTTTTCAACAAATGGGAAAACACAGTGGTTTGTAATATAATTCTAAATATACATATACATACACTACCGGTTTTGTTTGGGGTGTTTTTTTTTCCATTTTTTTTTTTAAATGTATTCTGTTTATCAAAGCGGCATTTATTAAATGTAAACAAAATGTTACATTGTTAGATATTTGTAAAAAATTTAAATAACTGCTTTCTTATTGTATGTAGTTTCAAATGAAATGATCACTACAGTCATTATTGCTTTTGTTACTATTACCATTAATAATAATTATAATAAAAATAATAATAATTAATATTAGAGTGATTTCTGAAGGATCATGTGACTCTGAAGACTGGAGTAATGAAGCTGAAAATTCATCTTTAAAATCAGTGGAATTATTAGAATAAATTATAAACTACTCTTGAACAGTTATTTTATAGCGCAATAACATTTCACAATTGTACAATTTGTACTGTATTTTTGATTGAATAAATGCAGCCTTGGTGAGCAGGAGAAGCTTATTTTAAAACATGTAAAAATCATACTGACCCCAACCTTTTGACTGGTAATTTGTGTAATATATATATATATATATATATATATATATATATATATATATATGATCCATTATTGGGGTAATAAAACATGTAATGTAGTTCTTGAAGAAGAAATAAAGACACCTATCATCTAAATGACATTTCAGTTGTTTATCTGGGCTAAAATGAGCTTTAAAGAGTATGCAAGTGTAAGTGGTTTTGTCACCTTGACGAATGGCTGCAGGGGGTTATTGCAAGGCTTTATTGACCTTATTCTACAATGCGGAAGTGCACTCGTTTTTGCGATTGTTTTAGAACTTTCGATTCAGTCGCCTATGGGAGAAACGTCTAGGAATAATAAACCTCAGAAAATGATCAAACTACTTGCTCTACAAACAAGTGTTTGCATGAATATACATACTAAGTAGAATAATATAATAAGAAAACATCAGTTTGCAACATCAAGCAGCAGTTTTTAACCTCTAAAAATGAATGGAAGTGAATGAGACCGGAAGTCTCGAGCCAAAAAGATTCAAATGGCTGTGGCCACTTGTACATGGAGAATAAAGTGAATAGTCCCGGGTCACAAATGCTAAATATATTTGTAAAAAATATATTTCATCATTACAAATTCTGCAAACAAATGGGAAAGCAGTTCTTTTAAAAATTTGTAAAAACATTTTAAGGTCAATATTATTAGCCCCCTTAAGCAATATTTTTTCTGATTGTCTACCGAACAAACCACTGTTATACAATGACTTGCCTAATTATCCAAACTTAATTAATGTAGTTAAGCCTTTAAATGAATACGCATGAATAAGCTGAATACTAGTGCCTTGTTAAATGTGTTGGAAAAACTGTATATTATTAAAATAAACAAATTTACATTACATTTAATTTCTGTTTAGGGCTGGACTATAATCCACTAATAGAGTATTAAAATATTTAATGTCTGGATTCCTTCTGCAATGACTACATTAGGGGTGCACAAACTGAGTACTGAAGGGCCGATGTCCTGCAGAGTTTAGCTCCAACATGCTTCAATACACCAGCTAGAAGCTTTGTAGAATACATGGTAAAAGCTTGATTAGTTGGTTCTAATTGTGGTTGCAGTTAAAATCTGCAAGACACCGGCCCTCCAGGACCGACTTTGGGCATCCCTGGACTGCACCTATTATCTAAATGACAAGTGTTTATCTGGGCTGAAACAAGCTGTAAAGACTATGCGAGTGTATGTGCTTTTGTCACCTTGACGGATGGCTGCGAGGAGGTCACTGCGAGCATCACCGGCGGCTGGAGCTGGCTGAGCTTTGGGTGCAGATGGAGCAGAGACTCCTGCTGATGGAGGTGGACCTGGAGCAGAGGGTGGAGGAGGTCCTGGAGGAGGCGGCGGAGGTGGAGGAGGAGGAGGCCCACCAGCCATGGGTGGAGGAGGAGGAGCTGGAATACACGAATCCATGGGTGGTGGAGGCGGAATGGAAACAGCATTGCCGGAGAACGGAGGAGGAGACGGGGGCGAATCAAAACCTAAAGGAGGTGGAGGTGGGATCATCCCGCCAGGAGGTGGAGGCGGTGGAGGAGCCAGAGGAGGAGCCACAGTTGGACGGCCTGGGGAAGAAGGCATGGATGGTGGAGCTGGAGGAGGATGGCTGGGGCTTAAAACACTGCCACGCTTTGTATGAACACCTCCAGATTCATTATACCTGGAAGAGAGCAAGCATTCGTCAGCTCTGAATGCATCAGATACTCAACAACAGTCACCATAAAAATCAACATTTACTCTTTTTATTTGTATATGTTTATAGTAGTTCTTGTTTTAAACATTGCATCTGTGCACTTCATTATTTTCTTAGAATTCATTAGCCCTCATAAACTTGGTAACACTTTAGTTTAGGTCACATTTTGCAGCATTTCCAAACCATTGACTAACACTACTAGCTTAATAAACTACTAATTAACGCTTTATTTATAGTTGGTACAGTAGAAGTTGGGTTTAGGTTTTGAGTAGGATTAGGGATGGAGAATAAGATCATACTTTATAACTAATGAACACTTAATATCTGAATAATAGGCAGGTAACAAGCCAGTAGTAAATAGCATGAGTTGCCCCCAAAACGACTTTCTTTACATCCTGGTTACATGGAATTCCTTTAGGGTGCGGCTATCTGTCCTTTAGGGTGGAGCTATCAGTGGGTGTCTCGTTTTTTCATTTTATTAGCAACACCCATCTTTCAACAATCCCAAATGTTTCTCAAAGAATGAAATCATGCACCACCCTACATTTTTTTTCTTATTTCAAATGCATTTTATGTGGATGTACATCATGATAGCGGAAAAACGACAATGTTAACTTTTGTTTCATGATGACTTTAAATCAGAGATGGCCAAAGTAAAGCCTGCGGGCCAAAGTTGGCCCATTGAAACCTTTGATTTGGCCCACCATCCCATCTGAGAGGAAAGAGAGTATGATGGAGAGGGTTGAGGTGAATGACTAACACAGAGATCGTCATTTCTAATTTGACGTAACCTGTTTTGTTTGTTTTATTGCTGAGCTACTAAAAAAAGCAAACTGAAATTAAATGTTTCAATTAAGTGTTTATGAATCAGATTTTTCTAAATGTAATTATTGTCACTTGACGGAACTATGCAAAAGACATCGCAAACAAATCAGGTCAAAAACTAGTGGAATCTGTTAAAAATTTGATTTTGTTTTTACTGTAATAAGTAAATAAATTAGGAAATTACCCATGGTAAATTGCACCACCTTTATTTACCTTCGGCTCACTATCTTCAATCAGGCTTGGTTTTGGGCCTTCATAATAAAAAGTTTGGGCACCCTTGCTTTAAATCATGATACAAGTAATTTTATATCGATATACAGCTGAAGTCAGAATTATTAGCCCCCCTGTTTATTGCACAACCACCATGCATCACGTACAATATTGAGCTCTTATAAATTATGAAAAATTATTACCATAAACAATGTATTTTGTAACACCTGGAAATAAATGATAGAGCATAATATGAAACAACTGACTTATTTTATCCATATTGCATATTGCACAGCCCTACTCAACAACAGGGAAAGTGTGAGCTATTTTAAGAAGCTCACTGCGTGTCAGGAGGTGGTGGAGGTGGGAAATCCTCCTGCGCTGGAGGTGGGATAGGAGAGCCAGGATCGTAGCTGTAGGAGTTAGTGCTTTGTTCCAAATAACTATCAGTGTGCATGTAGCCATCATCACCAGAGCCAATACTGCCGTTCAATGCTTCTGAAGAGTTGCTGTTAGAGAGATGGTAAAAGTAATGTTAAATGTTTATAGACGTCAATGATATTCTGAAACACTTGATGAATCTGAAAGCTGAAAATGCAGAACATAAAGGCAGGAAGGCAACAAGGCATATCCGAATCTACTGATTCACACATCCAGTAAGATACCTTCAATTTCTATGTAATATAACATAATATACTGAGATTCAGTGACAGTTGTGTTAAAAAAAAAAAAAAAAAAAAAAATATATATATATATATAAACATAGGCTTTAGTAAATGGCAGATTGTCTGAAATGTGCATTTAAAAAAAATATGAATTTAAAGGTGCAGTAGGTGACTTCAGAAACATGTTTTGTTGTGCTGGTTGAAAGTCTCTTCACATTCCAATAGTATTGATTAAAGTAAATGATCTAAATGTATTTATATGTATTTTTATATTCTGGGTAAGGCATAAAACTAAAAAAAAGTTAATCCAATTAAATATTGTTGGGCCGACATCTCTCATAATTCCGATAAGTAGCATGAACTCTGTCAGCAAATGCAGATTTGGAAAAACTGCACAGCCGTTTGTACGCAGATCCGCTGTTTGTGCATAGACGCTCTGCGCATTCATGAGAGAGAGAGCGAGAAAGAGATGATGATGATTGTTAAATGTACAGTTTATTCTGATCTACTATTATTTTTGTATAGATTTGTACGAATAATATATGTTGAATAATAATGTGATATGTTGAATAATAATGTGATATGTTGAATAATAATGCGATATGTTGAACAATAATGTGATATGTTGAATAATATGAAATGTTGAATAATAAT
>CAIGQZ010001198.1:1175777-1186662 GCA_903798205.1 Danio tinwini | reverse complement strand
TCTCTCTCTCTCTCTCTCTCTCTCTCTCTCTCTCTCTCTCTCTCTCTATCTATATATATATATATATTTCCCATATGACGTTTAACAGAGCAAGGAAATTTTCCACAGTATGTCTGATAATATTTTTTCTTTTGGAGAAAGTCCAGAATAAAATAAATCAGTTATTAGAGATGAGTTATTAAAACTATTATGCTTAGAAATGTGTTGAAAAAATCTTTGCTCCGTTAAACAGACATTGGGGAAAAAATAAACAGGGGGGCTAAAAATTCTGACTTCAACTGTATATTTAATAATAACTGTATAATAAAAATAATTATTTTATAAGTGGAAATAAATGTACAAATAATGTAAACTTGACTGACTGCTTCATTTCCTTTTTAAACCTTTATGCTGCCCTAGAAAGTCAATCAATTTTCTAAAGTGTCTTTATGCACAGATGTTGCCCTTAAATTCAGTGTTTGGCAGAAAATCAAACACCCAAGCTTTTGGATGCAGGAATACACTAGAAAAAAACAAAGAGAGAGTGAAACAGAGTAGCTCCTCCCTCTTAAAAAAAACAAAAACAAAAAAAAAAAAACAGCCAATAGTGTTTCAGTTTCATCACAGCTATGCCAATGAGGGTGGTTGAGCTCAAGTGCATCAACTGAAAATGGTAAAGTCTAGATCGGATATGCGGCCGGCCGGAAGTGCGATATGCACATCAATATAGCAGCATTTTGTTATGACACTGTATAACAATAATTCATATTTTTACAGTACTGTGACGGTTGGGTTTAGGGTTGGGGTGGGGGTAGGCGTTAAAAAATACAATTTATTGGATAATTTAATAGTTCAGATAAATAATACTCTGTACAACTACTGTTTTTACACTTCTGTGATGGTTGGGTTCAGGGTGGGGGTAGACATTAATAAAATACAATAAATCTGAAATTTCATAAATAACATAAATAATTCTTGTTAACTTCCGGCCACAAACATATCCAATCTAGCAACAACCACTGAAAATCATACGAGAAGTGTCTTGAAGGGGGCGGGGCATGTCAGACACTAGAGAGCATTTGATTGGTCAAGATTTAATGAGAAACTTAAGTATGAGGTGATGTGAAAAAAAAATAGCTATGTTTCCATCCACCTATTTTTATGCACATTTTGGATGTGCACATAAAAAAAAACAGTTGATGGAAATGTCAAAATGTTAATCATAAATTTTGAAAATGTGCATAAAAACATACGCATAACTTAGTATAAACTTTTTATTCAATAAAAAAAGATGAGCATAAACTACGATGGAAACACTTTTACTAAACAAATTCCAGTATGTGCATTAAAAAAAGTCATGTGATTTTGTTATAAGAGATCATGTTGTGATTTAAAAAATGGACAAACCAGCAGGCTGAGCACATTATAAACCATCAGAAATGTTGTTTTGGTCACTCTAAAACGCCTTAACGGTTTAAGTATTAGTGTTATTATATTATTAATGACCTTCAGAATCAAGAGCGTTTGTGCTCACACCTTCAAACGCCACCGCATGTTCACTGCGTGTCAGGATTGCCTTCTGAGGCGCAAGTCATTTATTAAATAAAGAAAAGATTTACACAGCCTCTCTTATCTCAGAAAATTTAGTTTTTACTGTTGATATTTGGCGCCAGTTAATCAGGAAGTGACGATTTTGTTTACTTTGACTGGTTTGATGGAAACGCAGATTTATTCACACACATTTTATGAGATAATCCAGTTTTATGCATAAAGTTAATTCGCATTTTTGGATGGAAACACAGCTAATGATTCATTTAGCTGGAAATGGCAAACTATAAGCGTTACTTGTTTATATCAGTTTTATATCTTCTAAACACAAATTTTGTCACCATTTTGGAGCACACTAGTTTATAGATAAGCTTGAACATCTAAAAAACGTTATTTTAATTTCACTGGACCTTTAAATTCAGCATCTGGCAGAAAATCAGGCACCGATGCAGGAATACAGTAGGCATTTATTATAAATTACCCCAAGGCATCAGTTTTGGGGACAACAAACTCCGCCCCCATTTTCTGGCGTTCCCATTCATCTTTACGGGTTTTGATCTTCCGAGGGTTCAAGTTCCTTCGGTTCACGTTGTCATCTTTCTTCTTCTGCTTGCGGTAAACACAAAGATACAATAACACACAGGCACGTTAAAGAAGCTGGAGTCTGGAGGATACTTTAAGGTGATGTACTTGCACGTCTCACCTTGTGTTTGCGTTTCTCTTTTATAATGTCCTTGGTATCTTGAAGCATTTTCTCTTTCCAAAGGTCAAAGAAGTAAGACGGATCAGTGTAAAACTTAAGAGCCTCCTTGCCATCCTCCCTGGAAAACATTTCCGACAAAATTTAAGTTAGGGGTGAAAAGAAAATACACCTCTATATTTCTGTAATTAAATCATTTAACAAGTTTTGGGATGATTCATGTATAAACTAAAGAAAACAAAAAACAAAAAGAAAACACAAAATCCGTCAGTAGGTGACAGCAAGTCTTAATGAGTGATTCAATCAAATGATTCATTTAAAACCAAAGCACTGACTTTATGAAAGAAACACTGAATCACCGACCTAAATGATTCATTCAAAAACATTTAATTAGAAATTAAAAACCAATGTGTTGCTTTGAAATGCGCATATATTTTGCTCTGACTTTCATTAGATCTCTTTTCACGGCCAAAACACAATAATAATGATAATAACAGTAAGTATAAAGTGGTACCCAAATTGTCACAATTCACTCCTATCTGGAGTAATAAACAATTTGTTCCAGGTAATAAGTATGAAGGTTTCAAGTTGTGGAATACAAGAGGCATTTAAAGTATAAAAGATGTGTGAAGATGGGATTTTACTTTATGCTTTTGGTAAAGTTTATTTATAAACTAATTTCGAGAGGATCACATGCTTATGATTGCTTGCGGCCCTGCATTATCCAATTTATGATTCACCAATCAGATGATTCCTAAGCCACTATAAATACCCAAAGTTCCATACCACAGTCATCTTCGTTTTGAAGAATCCCCCCTTCCACCCCTACTCCTCTTTTCCTAGATGGGTGGCACAGTAGCCCAGTGGTTAGCACTGGTTCTAGTCCTTACCAAGCCAGCCAACGTTTCTGTGCGAAGTTTACTGAACTTAAACTCTGAAAACTGAACTGATACTGTTTCAATTTACAATAATCTTCTATGTGAAGCTGCTTTGACACAATCTACATTGTAAAAGCGCTATACAAATAATGGTGAATTGAATTGAACTGAGTTTACATGTTCTCCCCGTGTTTACGAGGGTTTCCCCAGGTTCCCCGGTTTCTTCCCACCGTCCAAAAACATGCAACTTAAGTTTATGACTAATCCAAATAAGCACCATAGACATGCTCCTAGTAAGTAGTTATCTTTTAAGAGCAATCACTCTGTTTATTAGCCAATACAGCAAAGGAGTTCTCGAGATCTACCTGAGCTCAAACTCCCCTCTTGCCTTGCAAACGGGAGGGAGCCCAGGGCTCGAGGATCTTATGAGCTCAGGGCTCTCTCCCAGGACAGCATGCCAAACAAGCTTTATAAAACAATCATCAGCTAAGTGTGAACTCTTGAATGTAAATAATATATGGTTCCTAAAACACATTTCTTTAAATACCTACAGTTGAAGAGTTACATGTCATCAAAAGAAACACAGTTTGGTTGTATACCATCTTTATCAAAATTAGAGGAAATAACTATCCACAATTTAGAAGAAAGGGGTCATGTTTCAATGTATTGCAATTTTATGGTCACACAGTACTGAATCAACATTGGATAAATTAAATGTTTGGAAAACAGATATGCAAGAAAATGTAGATGAAGCAGACTGGAATTATGCTTGCTTGAAAGCACAAACACAAACAATAAATAGCAGGTTTAAACTACTTCGATACAAATGGTTAATGAGAATATACAGTGTATCCGGAAAGTATTCATAGCGCTTCACTTTTTCCACTTTTTTTTGTTACAGCCTTATTCCAAAGTGGATTAAATAATTTCCTCAAAATTCTACACACAATACCCCATAATGACAATGTGAAAAAATATTTGTATAAAAAAATTTGCGGCCCTGCATTATCCAATTTATGATTTACCAATCAGATGATTCCTAAGCCACTATAAATACCCTAAGTTCCATACCACAGTCATCTTCGTTTTGAAGAATCCCCCCTTCCACCCCTACTCCTCTTTTCCTAGATGGGTGGCACAGTGGCCCAGTGGTTAGCACTGGTTCTAGTCCTTACAAAGGAATTGTCTGTAGACCTTCGAGACAGAATTGTCTCGAGGCACAGGGCTGAGAAAAGTTATAGAAAATTTTCTGCTGCTCTGTAAGCACCAATGAGCACAGTGACCTCCATGTTCCATAAGTGGAAGATGTTTGGAACCACCAGAACTCTTCCTAGATAGAGCTGGTCAGCCAAAGTCAGGGAGGTGATCAATAACCTGATGGTCACACTGTCTGAACTCCAGCGTTCTTCTATGGAGAGAGGAGAACCTTACAGAAGGACAACCATCTGTGCAGCAATCCACCAATCAGGCCTGTATGGTAGAGTGGCCAGACGGAAGCCACTCCCCGCCTGAAATTTGCCAAAAGGCATCTGAAGGACTCTCAGACCATAAGAAACAAAGTTCTCTGGTCTGATGAGACTAAAATTGAACTCTTTGGAGTGAATGCCAGGCATTACGTTTGGAGAAAACCAGGCACCGCTCATCATCAGGCTAATACCATCCCTACAGTGAAGCATGGTGGTGGCAGCATCATGTTGTGGGGATGTTTTTCAGCAGCAGGAACTGGAAGACTAGTCAGGATAGAGAGAAAGATGAATGAAGCACTGTACAGAGACATCCTGAATGAAAACCTGCTTCAGAGTGCTCTTGACCTTAGACTGGGGTGACGGTTCATCTTCCAGCAGGACAATGACCCAAAGCACACCACCAAAATGTCAATGGAGTGGCTTTACAACAACTTTGTGAATGTCCTTGAGTGGCCCAGCCAGAGTCCAGACCTAAATCATATTAAACATCTTTGGAGAAATCTGAAAATGGCTGTACATTGTCGCTTCCCAACCAACCTGATAGAGCATGAGAGATACTGCAAAAGAGGAATGGGCAAAAATTCCCAAAGACGGGTGTGCCAAGCTTGTGGCATCATATTCAAAAAGACTTAAGGGCTGTCATTATGGGGTATTGTGTGCAGTATTTTGAGGAAATAAATGAAATTAATTTATTTTGGAACAAGGCTGTTACATAAAAAAATGTGGAAAAAGTGAAGCGCTATGAATACTTTCCGCATGCACTGTATATACATATATAAAAAGGGTGTGGATGTGTGCTGTTTTGTAGGCTGCATTGTTATTTTATGCCTATTTGATGGGAAAAAAAATAAAATTGGGAAAAATGTAATAAATACTTTAGTAATAAAGTATTTTTTGTGGAACAGTTATATAAAATCAATATCATGCAAGTGATCACTCACATACTAATATTTTACCTGTGTCATAGGACTAATATAAAAATACATATTATATATAAAACTATATACATGTATAAAATCATACATGGATATTTTTGCTTTCATAATATGAACTATAGACTCATTCTAACCATTTTCTAATAGTCTACATGCTCTATTTCCAATAGTCTAATGCTTATAGACTCTCAATACGCATTTTTTGTTTGTTTTTTGCACCATTAATACAGAATAGTTATAATATAGATAATAAATATCAAACACCACTAATTCTAGTCAAACTGCAGTGAATTTAAAGAGTTTAGAACTTAAACTTCTAACGATCCAGTCCTTATTTAATCAGATGTGATTAAAAATGATCAAGCAATAATATAAGTGAAATAAAAGTCAGCATGTGTACCTGTAAGGGCTGAGCTTGTCGAGTGGCGGCGGCCGATTGCAGGTCAGATAGGTCTCATTGATGGGCTGCGGCAGTGAAGCCCTGATGAAAAGCTGCTGGTCTTGGATGAGATTAGAGTGGAAGGCTTTGCGGCTGGTGATTGCCTGAAGTGACACTAGAGGGGGAAAGCAAAAACAGGAACAAAAGTAACAAAGAAGTTACAGACATTTCAAATTAAATTGTATTCAGTCATTGCTTTAACAGTAACAAATTAAGACTTTGTTTACATTGTGCACAGATCGGATCTTTATGGCAACTGTCATTTGGCAAGTGATGCTCTCAAATTTGTGTTGCCATAATAATTACTGTGATGTCTGGGGAACTAGGGGAAGGGGAAATGAGCTAATTTTGCCTCTGCTCTTGACATGAGGCTTACTAGACTGAAATGCATCACACAATGTGCGTCAGAGGCTATGTACTATTTATTTAGTATATTAATGTGGTGAATGTCAGTTTTGGACATTAGTGAACTCTTTGGATGATACTGCAATCATAGTGACGAAATAAGCACTTGTTCTGAGAGTTCATACTGGAATGCTTTTCAAAAAAATATTTGAAACATACAATTGGATGTGGTTTGGATTGGCTTAGTGGAAAAATGTAAATATATTGTGTCTATTTTAAATAATCAACTAAACAATGGGTAGGAGACGTAAATGCAACATGTCAACAGATTAAAACAAAGTAAACAGAAGAATAAACAAAATGACAAAAGAAAAGACTAACAAAGAGAAAAACAACAACAATAAAATAATAATAAAAATTTCAATAATATACAAAAAATAAACTGAGAAGCACAAAAAATAGGTTAAAATGTAAGAATAATTTAAAATAAAATGGATAACTAATTAATGGTTTGGATTAGTAAAAAAATAAAATAAATAAATAAAATAAATAGAAAAAAACTGAAAAAAATCAATTGGATGAAAAAAATAATTAATAAGAAAAATAAAATGAATTTTAATTTGAAAAAAAAAGTTACAAATAATGACAAAGAAAATAAACAACAACAAATAATTATGACTAAAAATAACAAAACAAAAACAAAAATATATAAAAATCACAAAAAGTCTAGGATACACAAAAAAGTAAGATAGAATAATAAAAAAAATAATAATTATACTAATGGTTTGAATTAGAAAAAGTAAACAATAAATTAGCAAAAAACTATAAAAACTAAGTTAAAAGTAGTAGGTCGTAAAAAACTAACAAACGGATTTGAATAAGAAAATGAAATATGTAACAAATAAAGAGACACACAAACAAACAACAAACAATATGACTAAAATAATAATACAAAAAATTATTACAAATTACAAAACATAGAAACTGGGCTGCACAAAAAGTGGAATGAAAGTGAAAGAATAATAGAAAAATAATTAAACAAATGGTTTGGATTAGAAAAATAAAAACAATAAATTAATATTAGGAAAAAACTAAAAACAAAAAAAATTAAGTTGGATAAGAAAAAAACTTAATTGAATAAGCTAAATTGGCCGCAGTGTATGCAAGTGTGTGCAAGAGTGTGTGGGTGTTTCCCCAGTGTTGGGTTGTGGCTGGAAGGGCATCCACTGCGTAAAACGTGCTGGATAAGTTGGCAGTTTATTCCGCTGTGGCAACCCCTGAATAATAAAGGGACTAAGCTGAAAAGAAAATGAATGAACGAGTGAAGAAAAAGCTAACAAATAAAAGAATAAAAAAACAAATAGGTTGGTGCACCAAAAAATTAACGAAAATAGACAAAAAAAACAAAAAAACAACACAAAATAACCAACTGAACAAAAGTTGGACAAAATAAAAATCAGGATGAAAAGTAAATACAAAATACAATGCCTATAATAATAAACAAAATGATTCAATGCAAAAAATACATATTTTCATTAATTTTCCATCAGCTTAGTCCATTATTCATCAGGGGTCGCCACAGCGGAATGAACCACAAACTTATCCAGCATTGTTTTACACAGTGGATGCCCTTCCAACCACAACCCAGTACTGGGAAACATGCATACACACTCATTCACATACATATACTACGGCCAATTTAGTTTATTCAATTCACCTATAGCGCATGTGTTTGGACTGTGGGGGAAACCGGAGCACTCGAAGAAAACCCACGGCAACACGAGAAGAACATGCAAACTCCACATAGAAATACCAACTGGCCCAGCCGGGACTTAAATCAGCGACCTTGTTGCTGTGAGCCGACAGTGCTAACCACTGAGCCACCAAGTTACCCAAAAATATACATATATATTAAATGCAATTAATAACCATGCAATAACATACTTATACTTTGCTGGAACAAAAATTAACATCTTGTTTTCTGAAACAACCCAGAGTGGCCCACAAAAAGTCTGAATAAATTCAAGGAACGCAAGACAATGAAATCTCTTGAGCAGAACCCAATGAATTTCTTACCTTCTTCCTCTTTTGGGTCGAGCTGGGTGACTTTGACCTGCAGCTTGTCCACTCTCTCTCCCAGAGTATTGACCCGATCAGCAAACGTACTGGCTTGAACAAACAGCTCACCGAACACATCCTCCGCATACTTGCCTGTGATTGAATGACAGGTTAAAAACAGCACGACTGATTTTATCTCAGCATTTACTCCATTACACAAACACTCACTGAGTGATCCAAGCTGGCGAATGATGTTTGCAAGTGTGATGTTGGTCACACACTCTAGTTCACTCTTGATCGTATTTGGCAGCGATTGGCGACAGAGGTGCCGCGGTTCGATGTTTCGCGTCACCAAAGGCATGATGGGAGATTATTTGTCTCCTACCCTTATTGAAACAAACAGAAATGTCACAAGATGCATTACAAATAGTGTCGCTAGCTTGACTGGTAGGATCTAAAACACACTTTTATTATTGCTGAAGCATATTTACAACACTTATGGGTCTTATGCGTCGTTAACCCTTGTGTATTGTTCAAATTGACTACCCTTTTGTTATGTTGGTGGCTGTTTTTGCCCCATTGACTTCTATTATAATCACATTTTGTGACTGCAAAGCCATTAGCGTATAATCATGCATTCTTGATTGTTGGTAGTTTTCCCTGTTGGGAAGAGGTAAAATGTGTCATTTCTACTGTTGATCATCAGTTACCAGCATTAACCTTTTAGATAGGCCTTTGCAAAAAAGTGTCTAGCTTTTATATGGAGTAAAACAGGAAATTATAGTGTGCATTAATACACCTACTATGCATGCTATGTTCTAAGAGCTGAGCTGCTTATTTTGATTTTCTCAGACATATCAAGATAAGTGTGCAAAGGTCTCTCATACACTTCACACACATACTTCATACAAGCAGTAAAAATGGACAAATTGTACCTCTTCACAACAGGCAAAACCAACAACAATCAAGAATGTATGATTATGTGGAGTCATGGCTTTGCAATTAAAAAAAATATCATTATAGTGGATGTCAATGAGGCAAAAACAGCCCCCAAGCTAGTCATTTTGCCCAGAGTGTATTCAGAGTTTTTGCTGGTTTCCCTTTTAAGACCATTATGAATGAAATTTTAGACTTATACAGGGCTAAACACTAAGGATTTTTTCTAATGGCCAGGTTACTTCAGTAAATAGTTTTTGTTTTGATAGAAGACCATGTAAATGGATGTGTTGCCTGTGTCTTTTCCCTGAATAGGGAATTTAATTAGGAGAATTTGCTGTAAAAATGTCTAACAGATGTTGTAAATTGTATATTTTTTGCAATAAAATTTTAATTAAACATTAAAAAAAGGTTTTGAGATGGATTGTTGGTGATTGGGTGTCAGGCTGATTGGGTAGCTTTACTTTTAAAGCAGTAGATTTAAAACAACAATATAATATTTCATTTAAGACTTTTTTAGGCCTTAAATTTTCCCAAAGTATGTCAAAATAAGATTTATCACCAAAAATAATTTTATTTGCTGAAACACAGAGAAATTAGTGGCCAAATTAAGACTCAAAAATCGCCCCAGAGTGGATGAAAACATCCACAACAACACACAAGGCTTAAAGCAGAACCAAAACTGCTGCTGCTGTTTCTTTGACTAAAATACAACCTCTAGCCTAAATTCATGCATGCAACTGCACTTCTTGCCTTTTGCTCACTTGGAAAATAAAACTACACCAAATGACTCAAAGATGGTGTCTGTCTGCCTCGGATTTAAACTCATGAAATTGTGTTTTATATGCATAAAAAGCAACTCAAGTAGTTTGCACTTTAATGTTTCAAATATCTAATGTTATTAAAATGTTACAAATAAAAAATCAAAATAGGGATGAATTAATGTTCCGTTCTCATTCAGCATAACAAATAACAAAAAAATGAAACTTATTCACACATATACTGATTACAAAATACACATATATCAGGAATGGCGATGATTTATTTTATCAAATTTTAAATGATAGCATACTATTTGCTGATAAATGGTAAAAACTAGTGCTTTTAAAAGATAATAATAGAATATAAAGATTCAGAAGTTACAATTAATCTGTATTCATGGGCTTTTTTAGTGCATAGACCAGTGTTAAACCGAAAGACATTTGAATGGGTGTCTATTACAACTATGATTTATATTTTTTGTTGTTATTGTTGTTGTTACTCAGACTAAAATTAAATTAAAGATTTACCAAAAGCTTAAACTTAAAGCTGTATCACATTTTTGTAGCTTTTATAACGCTTAAAATAAAACTTTTATCACTGTTAAATGATTGAGGTCAATTTAGTTTCATATTCACACATTCAAACGTCCTCCATGATAATATAATTTCACAAAAATATTATTTGCAAATTCCAAATAGTGAAATTTAGGGCTGCACAATATATCATTTTAGCATCGATATAGCAATGTGCGAATCTGCAATAGTCACATCACAGGATCTTAAGAGATTTCAAGCTAATTTAAACCATTTGGACACAAGAGATCATAACTATATATATAT
>CAIGQZ010001198.1:1161055-1175377 GCA_903798205.1 Danio tinwini | reverse complement strand
ATATAAATAGGGTATATGGAGAGCTAATGTTTTTTCCTATACTGATAAACTTCCAGTGAACGGTTAATGTGAATTTTTTTCCATTTTATACAGTTCTTTTTACAGCATCGATGTTGTAATTAAACTATAATCAGTTAAATAGACTTTGGCATTCATTTAGTTGCTCACACGTAAAAGGAGATAATAAGCTGTTTACATGCACGCGTCCATCAGGATTAGCAGGCTAGTGCAGAAGCTCCATTGAATATACTGGGGTAAAATAAATAAATGTTCATATTTTAAAGACATGGCAAGGAAAAATGTAATTTAATGCAGTGCATTCTTGTACAATCTGAGACCCACTTTATAGCATATATCACTCAGCCAGTGGAGATCACAGATTTTTAAAGAAAACAGGCTTTAAACGCACTGATTTTGTAATGGCATACAGTACACTGGAATCGCTTGACCCAGGTTACTGGCAAATTAAAAGTTCTTCCGCACACACCCTATAATATATTTATAAAAAGAAGACTGTTATTTTACATTTCATTGTTAAATTTCTATATCTCAATACTGTTAGACTCCACCAAAAACCATAAAGTGTTGCTTATTTCATTTTTTTTCTTTGTTCTATTGTTTTCACCTGTGCTTTAAATGATATTATTTTTGTATAATTTTGTATATTTTATGCAGATGCACTCCTCTACAATGCAAAAATGTAAAATAAAAATAAAATCAATCCTTTTTGTTTATAGAGAGCCGACTCTTACCCTTTTGATTAGCATTATTTCTATTGGGTTGTGCAGTTTACTTTACAGAATTTCTACAATGTTGTATGCTGTAAACTTGCAGACTTTTTTCCATCACATCCATAACGCATCTTTATTTTCCTTATTTAAAATATAAAAAATGTTTACAGATTGATATTTTTCTGATCCCATAACTCTGGTTAGTTGTTATGGAAAATATAAACAGATGTTTCAATATATTGTTACCATATACTTTCTCTGTGAATGTATGTTTTGAGATTTTACTGCAAATGTCACATCCATAACGCTGGAATTGCTCTCTCTCTCTCTCTCTCTCTCTATATATATATATATATTGAAGAAAAACAAAATATCTTTGTCTTTTTTTTCCAATATCATGCAGCCTTAGTGAAATTATATTAGCAATCAATGACTATCAAAGTACAACATTGTTCACTGTCAAATAAACAGTGCTAATGTTGTTTAAGTCATACTTGCATGTGATTTCTAACCCAATATTTAAAGTAGCTTAGTAAACATTATAAAGAAGTTGTCAGTAAAAAAAATGAAAGAATGTGCGAATATAAATCCAACTTTACCTCAATACAATTAATCTGTATTCATGGGCTGCACTGTATGATAAATTAGCCTAACAAAATACGTTTAGGGTATAAACCAGTGTTAAAATTAAAGACATTTTGATGGGTGTATATTACAATATATCGAGTTATATTGTTGTTGCTCACACTAAAATTTATTTAAAAAGCAGACACAGTCCAAACAAAATAAAAGTTAAACTTATTGCTGTTATAATGCTTGAAATAAATGTTATCACTGTTAAATGAGTGAGGTAAAGTTGGTTTTATATTCACACATTCTCAGTAATAACATAATTTCACAAAATTACTAATTCTAAATAGTGAAATTCTATTAGTAACCAATGACTATCAAAGTACAACATGATTTACAGTCAAATAAATAGTCCTAATGTTGTTTTCAAGTCATACTTGCATGTGATTTTAGACCAAACATTCAAATTACCATGGTAAACAATATATGGAGCGTGTCATAAGTTGTTACTGAACGAATGTGCGAATATAAAACAAACTTTATTCAAAACCTCAATTGTTAAATGTATATTTTACACAGTTAATCTTCAGGAAGGATCAAATGTTCACCCATCAGACTTCCTACATTGAGGAGGCTCCACTTCACAACTTTGTTTGTGAGAAGATAAGATCGAATCAAAGCTGCACCCACCCTGTATACTGACTTCCAGCCCATAATTACAATCTCTGACGATATCAAAAAAAAAATCACAGGCTTATATATCTCGAACATTTAAAAGACTTTTAAAACTAAACGTGAAGGCCTAAATTGCGTGAAGCGTTCAGGGCAGAGCAGGAAGTGATTAGCTTTAGCAGACTGTCAACTCGCCAACCCAACTGCGGCTATTTCATTATTTACGCAAATAAAAGTGTCTTACCTGGGTATATATAAAGATTTGGCCTTAGATGCCGACGTCTTCTGACTTTTGAACTACCTCAGCAGTACCATTCCCTGAGTTTGATGCCGTCCATAATTTTCTGAGCCGACAAAATGTCTACAAGTACTGTAAGAAGAGCTGTCTCGCGTTTGGTAACTTTTCATTGGACGATGTGGGTTAATCCAAACATTTGATTGGCTGGTGCGCCTGTCAATCAAGGGAAAATGGGCGGATGCAGAAAGTGGAATCTTGAAGGCGCAGCTCCACCCTAGCGGCTTGAAAGCATCTGTTCACAGTTTCTACACGGAAGGCAGGAATAATCAGCATTCCTGAGCCAGTCCCAACAAATCTGAAACATGGCGAAATTATGCAGAGACCACCACACAACATGTGATACAAGATAAAGGTATGCACGTGATTTTTTTGTGTGAATCAAAGGCAGCCGGGATTTCATCACTCGCCACAGAAAAACAAACAGGACACAAGGAAATCTGCATACCAAAACCAAACATATGTAAACCCTGTAACAGAAACTGGTGATCTGTTGTGTTAAATGCCTTATAAAAATCAAGAAACAAAATGAGAGCCTTTGGTTATAATCTATTAAGTCTAATACAAACCTAATATTTGAACTAATATGGTGTTTTGCCATAAAGCCAGTTTGGGATTTGTTTATTGGGTCATTAAAACCAATTTTTAGTGCTTCCATTTATTTTATTTAATTTGTTTGAATTTCAATTATCTTTGGACCTTTTGTTTTTGATGTCTGTCTTTTTTTCCCCGTAAAATTGTAATTTACAAATGCACAATAAAAAAAAGACACAAGGAAATATGAATAAACTTATTTCCAAGACCAAACATATGTAAACCCTGTAACAGAAACTGGTAATCAGTTGTGTTAAATGCCTTATAAAATCAAGAAACAAAATGAGAACCTTATTGGTAATAATCTAATAAAGTTAATACCAACCTAACATTTGAACTAATGTGGTGTTTTGCCATAAAGCCAGTTTGGCATTCGATTATTAGGTCACTGAAACCAATTGTTTGTGGTTCCATTTTATTTATTAATTGAATTTCAATTATCTTTGGACCTTTTGTTTTTGATGCCTGTTTTTCCTGTAATTGTAATTTACAAATTCACAATAAAAAAGACTCAAGGAAATCTGAATAAACGTATTTCCAAAACCAAACATATGTAAACCCTGTAACAGAAACCGATGATCAATTGTGTCATGCTTTATTAAAATCAAGAAACAAAAGAGCACCTTTGAATTAACAAATTGGTTAAAAATGTATTAATAACACTGACCTTATATTTGAACTAATATGGTGTTTTGCCAAAAAGCCAATTTGGCTTTCGTTTATTTTGTCACTTAAAGCACTTTTTAGTCTATTGTAAGTTATTATGAATCTGTATTTGGTGTCTTGTGAGTTTTTTTCCTTATTTTTTGTTATTTGAATTTTAATTATATTTGGACCTTTTGTCTTTGATGCCTGTTTTTCCTGTAATTGTAATTTACAAATACACAATAAAAAGACAAGGAAATCTGATAAACATTTTATTAGTATTTTCATATAAACAATGCGCTTCTAAAATATTGCACTTAGCCCTATTTTATTTAAAAATGACTGAAAATTTATTTAATATAGCTGTTAAAGAATGATCACAGCGTGATAGATTTTAGTTTAACCATTGCAATACATTAGACAGCCACTAGACGGCATTTCTTAGCTTGTAAACAGAAACAATGCCTTTATCTCTGTCAAATGTTCAATATTTGTTTGTATATTATATAAGAGCAGTTCACCCAAAAATGAAAATTTACTCACTCAGAAATGTCTTTTTTTGTCAAATGTGATTTTTTTTATGTTGAACACAAAATAATAATGGAAACAGGCCTGTAGGAAAAAATACTATGGTCCAACATTATTCAAAATATATAATTTTGTGTTTAATAAATATAAAAAAGAAACTCAAACAGGTTTGGATCAAGTAAAATTTGGGTAAATGACAGAATACATTGTTTGGGATGAAGTATAGCCAATATATATAATAGAGCCAGGTTAGGCCACAGTATGAGTGATTTTGAAGGTTGTGGGTACTTGTGTACATTTGAGGTCTGAATTATTATCCCTCCTGAATTATTAGCGCTCCTGAATTGTTACCCGCCCCCCTGTATATATTTTTCCCCCATTTTCTGTTTAATGGAGAGAATATTTTTTCAACACATTTCTAAACATAATATTTTTAATAACTCGTTTCTAATAACTGATTTATTTTATCTTTGCCATGATGACAGCACATGTTTGACTAGATATTTTTCAAGATACTAGAATTCAGCTTAAAGTGACATTTAATGGCTTGACTACATTAATTAGGCAAGTTAGGGTAATTAGGCAAGTCATTGTATAACGATGGTTTGTTCTGTAGACAATCGAAAAATATATTGCTTAAGGGGGCTAATAATATTGACATTAAAATGATTTAAAAAAATAAAAACTACTTTTATTCTAATCGAAATAAAACAAATAAGACTTTCTCCAGAAAAAAAAATATTAAAGGAATACTGTGAAGAATTCCTTCCTCTGTTAAACATCATTTGGAAAATATTTGATAAAGAAAATTCACAGGAGGGCAAATAATTTTTACTTCAACTGTGAATAAGTTTAAAAAAAGAAAAAATATATATATATTAAAAACGTTTAAGAATTTAAGATGCTGATGAGCGCTAAGGGTCCATCATGCACACATCATATATTTACAGATTTGCTTTTGAGTCTACAGGCTGCTATCTGCTCTCCTCTCTTGTCCTGATCCAGCTGAGTGTGTATGTACTGTGTGAGTTGGCTTGTGTGTGTCTCAGTACTGTGTGTCCCGGACCGTGTGCCGAATACACTAGTCGCAGTCCTGAGATGCGAATCGCTCTCAAAACACTATACCAGAAGCGCACCACCTCGTCCTCAGCCCCGCCCACCTCAAACCCCGCCCACTGCAGATGAATGGTCAGAATGAGCTGATTGATCCTTTTTAGAGTGCCATCTTTAATCCAGCTTTCCAACATGCGCCACTCTGCGCTCTCCAAATCCATACGCAGGACATCCACCTACACAAACAGACGCTAAGTCAATGTGACATTTTGGGACCACCAAACAAAAAGCAGAAAGTGGTGGCACTTTGAATAAATGCATGAAATCTGGTGACCAATGATTGAATGGGATGAGAATGTGCTTTGAAGTACAACTCATAGTATTGTGAGCCAGTGCTGCAATGACGCTCATGTGGCTTAAGCACATAAAGGGAGAACTTTAGTGGGATTCACTTGTGATTCAGCTTTTAGGAGAATCTCTGAAGCTTTGAGATTTATAGGGGGGCAAGCAACATTCCAGGAGGGACAAAAATAAATATATCATTCATTCATTTTCCTTCAGCTTAGTCTCTATTTCAGAGGTTGCTACAGTGGAATGAACATTCCAGCATGTTTTATGCATCGGATGCCCTTCCAGCCGCAACCCAGTATTGGGAAACACCCATACACACTCATTCACACACACTCATACACTACGGACAATTAGTTTATTCAATTCACCTATCCCCCATGAGTTTGGACTGTGGGGGAAACCCACGCCTATGGTGGACGAAACCTGCAAAAACAATAAATAAATAAATGAATAAATAAATACACAAATTTCTGCATAAATAAAACAATAAATAAATGAATAAATAAATAAATACACAAATTCCTGGATGAATAAAAAAATACATAAACAAATAAAACAATAAATGAATAAATACGCAACTAAATAAATGAATAAATAAATAACCAAATTCCTGCATAAATAAAACAATAAATAAATATGCAAATAAATAAATAAATGTACATATAAATACGCAAATTCCGGCATAAATAAATATAAAAATAAGTAATAGTGTGGTGTAAAAGGAGGAAAATCTACTTTGTTTAGCATATTCTTATTCACCCTCAATACCAATGTAATTACTTAATTATTAATCTTGTATTATTTATATATTTATTCATGCAGGAATTTGTGGGGGGGTTTATATATATATATATTTGCATATTTATTGTTTTATTTATGCAGGAATTTCTGTATTTATTTGCATATTTATTTATTTATTTATTTATTGTTTTTGCAGGTTTTGTCCTCCATACACACCAACATGGGGAGAATATGCAAACTCCACACAGAAATGCCAACTGGCCCAGCCAGGACTCAAACCAGTGATCTTCTTGCTGTGAGGTGACAGTGCTAACCACTGAGTTACCATGCCCACTAAAAATATATCAATTAAATAATAAAAAAAATACAGATGACATCAAAATTATTAGTCCTCCTGTGAAATTTTTATTATTTTAAAAGTATTTCCCATATGATGTTTAACAGACCAAGGAAATGTTCACAGTAGTTCTTAAAATATATATATTTTTTCTTCTGGGGAAAGTCTTATTTCTTTTTAGATTGGCTGTTTAATGTTAAACCTAAATTTTATACAAACAATTTTTGGGTCAATTTTAAGAAATGTATATATTTTTGATTGTCTACAAAACAAAGCACTGTTATGTAATAATATGCCTAATTATCCCATCCTGCCTAACATAATTACCTAGTTAGGCCTTTAAAATGCACTTTAAGCAGTTTACTAGTATCTTAAAAAATATCTAGTGAAATATTATGTACTGTCATCATGGAAAAGATAAAATAAATCAGTTATTAGAAATATTTACAAAAATGTTATTAAAAATATGGGCATCACAGCCTCTGGTTTGAGTCTCGCCTGGGTCAATTGGAGTTTCTGTGTGGAGTTTGCATGTACTCCCTGTGTTGGTGTGGGTTTTCTCCAGGTCCTCCATTTTTCCCCTCAGTCCAAAAACAGAGGGGAAGGTAAAGGTGAATTGGGTAAGCTAAACTGTCCATAGTGTATGTGAATAAGAGTGTGTGGGTGTTTCCTAGTGATGGGTTGCAGCTGGAAGACCATCCGCTGCGTAAAAAGTGCTGGATAAGTTGATGGTTCATTCCACTGTGGTGACCCCTGATTAATAAAGGGACTAGGCCGAAAAGAAAATGAATGAATGAAGAATTAAAAATATGTTCTCTGTTAAGAGCACTTGCGAAATATTTTTTGAAAGGATACACATTTTACAGGAGGGATAATAGTTTTGACTTCAAAATATATTTTATTTTTAAGTAATTTACAAATATTTTTAATCGTTCTCTGTCATTTTGACAGAAAAGCAAGCTAACAAGAATTTTTTTTAACTTAGTACCTACCAAACGTTTTATTTTACAACTATTATTTGTACTGCAGACTACATCATTTAAGAGTGTTTGCATGCTTGAGTGTGTGTGAGTGTACGAGAGTTGTTTACTGAGTTTAAGGAAACTATGTCCACAAATCATGATGACTACATGCTTTAAATATATATAGTAATGTTTACAATAATTGCAATAAAGAGCCTTTGCACACATGGTTGGGTTTTGAGGGTTCGAACGTACAAAACGAGTGTACAAAAGACTTTGGTAATTATGAACTGAACTGAATTTAATTGATCTGAAATTAAATTAATTGGTAACACTTTATAATAGCTACACACTATGAACCATTTATTAAGCATTAGCAAAGAGTGAATTCATTATCTGCTAAGCATCAACTCTACATTAATAAATGTTAGTAAGCAGTTTATAACGGCAGCTACAAATGCTGTATTCTTAACTTATAACCACATTTATAATGTACTTAATAGCTATATTTTCATATCTTGTTAATTATTTTTTTATTACTTAAGTATTGCATTATTTACAAACCATTTATTTAAGCATAGTTGGTGTTGTTTAAGATAATTCAGAATGAGTTAGTAATGGATTAATAAACTCTTCACATTAACATTTATAATTCTTATTATTTAGGCATATAGTTCATTAGTATGTTAATAAATGCCTTATTAACTCAACTTCATCTAGTTTTGTGACCTAATCTAAAGTGAGGACTATTTATGCTTTATAAATCCCTTATAAATGACAATTAAAGGATTAGTTATATTCTAAACAGGGGAAAAAGAACATAAACTACATTGTTCATTTCTATTCATTTGAAGATACACAAATGAAACTGTATCAAATGAAAAATAAATCTTTGCAAACTTATCTAAAATAAAATTATTGTACAGTACAGCATCCTACTATATTGTTCAATTATTATATTGTTGTTTCATCCAATTTTATGTCATATTTTGACACTCCTGTTATTCAGCAAAGCTTAAACTTTACAGTAATTTTACTTTTTAGATAAGATTGCAAAGATTATTGTTCATTTGATACTTTGCCTTTAATTGTCATTTATAAGGAATTTATAAAGCATAAATAGTCCTCACTTTAGATTAGGTCACAAAACTAGGTGAAGTTGAGTTAATAAAGCATTTATTAACATACAAATGAACTATATGCCTGAATAATAAGAATTATAAATGTTAATGTGAAGAGTTAATTAATCCTTTACTAACTCATTTTGAATTATCTTAAACAACACCAACTATGCTTAAATAAATGGTTTGTAAATAATGCAATACTTAATGAAAAATAAATCATTAACAAGATATGAAAATATAGCTATATTGAGTTAATAAAGCATTTATTAACATACATAGTAACCATTACTAATGCCTGAATAATAAGATATATAAATGCTGATTTCAATAGTTTATTAATCACTCATCAATCATGAGTTTATTAACTCATTCTGAATGATCTTAAAATCCTCCAACTACTCTTAAATACAAATGGTTTGAAAATAATGCAATACTTAATTTAGTCATGAAAAATAAATCATTAACAAATTATGAAAGTACAATTATTACGCAAATTATAAATGTGCTTATAAGTTAAGAATACAGCATCTGTAGCTGCAGTTATAAACTGCTTACTAACGCTTATTAATGTAGAGTTAATGCTTAACAAATAATGAATTTAGATGCTAATGCATAGTAAAGGATTCATAGTGTGTAGTTATAATAAAGTGTTACCAATTAATTTAATTGGTTTGGAATTAAATGGACTGATCTGAAATTTCCGTCTGCAATTTGCTGCTTTCTGTGCGTCACACTCTGATAGTGAACTTGACATTTTCAGTAGAACCCAATTTAATCTCTCTAGTCTTTAACTATTTGCTTTCTTTAAGTAATTGTATTTTACCCATTTTTGATTGCATGAGATGATGTCAAAGCAAAGTGCGTTTGATAATGGCATGCTGATATGTGTGATGCGCGAATGGTTTTAAAATCGTTAAATGGCAAGACGGGCAACACAGTGGCTCAGTGGTTAGCACTGTCGCCTCAGCAAAAAGGTTGCTGGTTCGAGTCCCGGCTGGGTCAGTTGGCATTTCTGTGTGGAGTTTGCATGTTCTCCCCGGGTTTGCTCCGGTTTCCCCAACAGTCCAAACACATGCGCTATAGGTGCATTGAATAAACTAAGTTGGCTGTAGTGTACGAGTGTGTGCATGTGTGAGTGTATGGGTGTATCCCAGTACTAGGTTGCAACTGGAAGAGCATCCGCTGTGTAAAACATATGCTGAATAAGTTACATTCTGCTACTGCTCTGTACATTCTGCTGTGGCAACCCCTGATTGATAAAGCGACTAAGCCAAAGTAAAATAAATGAATGACAACAGCAAGACTTAATCAAGATTATAAATGAGCCAGCTAAAACTTGTTTCATGCTGCTTTCTCTCTCAGTTATAAATCACATCAAAAAAATGTTGTTGTAGGGCCAGGGTGTGGACTGTGGAGCTACCCTGAAATCTGAATGAGTGTATTTGAGTGTAAATACCGTGATGTGGCCCAAGGAGTCCATAATGTCGAGTAGTCTGTGCTGTATGTTCCCCATGAGGCCTGTATGTGAGTGACCTCGTGGGTTTCTCCAGTCTAACCAAACTCGGTGATGCTTAATAGATGCAGGTTCTCGACCCACTCGGCGGCTGGGGTCAAAGCGATGAACCTCACACTCCGCATACATCATTGTGTCTAAAAACACTGCATCCTTCCCATCCAGGCTATAAAGACACAGGGAGAAATAAAAGATCTGCTCATTCAGAACAGTCTGAAACAGCTCAATGAATTATCCAAGCCATTACTGCTTCCCTGCATCAGTCATGACAAGTTGAAAGCTAAAGAATCTAGGGCAAGCTTCAGCGCTGTGTTTTTTTCCAGACAAATTCAACAAATCCCACCCTTCCAGCGTAACAAAGTAGCCCTTAATGGCCGTCATTCTTTGAAATAAACATGTCTGGTCTTAAATGTGCTGCCTCAGAGCATAACACTAGCACTAGCAAGTGTACACAAATATTAACATTCCCATATATTGTTTTTAAGTCAGCATAAAAGAATAGTTTAAACTGTTTCTAAATGAATGTTATTTATAATTTGTAACAAATTTTTGTCATCGTAATTTTTAATCAAGCTGTCCTAAATCTAAATATGAATATTGTCCAATAATTTGTTCACGTTAAACCCCACCACTTTCTCACTTTTTTCACCACATATGTTGTTCCTTTTATATATATATATATATTTTTCCTGTCTTTAATTGTTTTAGGAGCTTTTAACATGTACTACAATAATCAAAACCAAACATAAAAAAATAAATAAATAAAAATATAATATATAAAAAAATATATATACACACACCAATATGTAATTAAATGCATGTACATACAATATAAAGGTTTATTCAACAGTTCTGTCTGGTTCTTAATTCTGATTGGTTGATAGCCATGCAATGTTCTGCCAGTACCAGCACTCATACCGCCTCTTCACCATTGTGTATTACTCCGCCCACATACAACAACAAGCAGAGGACACTCTACAGTTTGACAAATATTGCAGCTGTTGGGCAACATAATGTACTTTTGAGACTTTTTAAATCAAGGATGTAGTTGTTTACATTGCAACTATGCAGTTTATTTATAAGGATGGTGCCTACTATTTTAATAACATTTTTTATTTCAGAGTAACAGCATGTCAACGCCATTAGCCTCTTATTCTGAGCAAAGACAGTTGACGTTGTCCATTCACAAGATGGCGACAGAGACTGCATAATAAGAGGAAAAATACAGCGTAATTTTAAATGACAGCTGATCAAATCATTATTAAACAGGTAAGTAATATTCTATGTCGATCTCTCTCTCTCTCTTTTGTATGTTGTAGTGCTGTATTTATTATACCATATAACTGTAGTGTATTGAGTGTGAGATGGGACTCACATATCAGAAAAGTGTGCTGTGTTGGCAGAAAGAAAGAAGAAATGTCCGCATGAGTTTAGCGTTTTTCCTTATCGCAAACACAACAGCAATCCGGTAGTGGTGGCGCTGCTTTTTTTTCAGGGTTATTTATTGTGATATCTCGATTGCAACAGAGACATACTGTAGACTGTAATAGACTGTAATAATGTAGGGAGATATCTCTGTAGACTGATGGCATTTCATGCATGCCGTTCAGCCTTATAATCTTAAAATGTGAGCAAAATCACCTGTTTTGTCATCACTTTAGACATTATGCTAGCGAATCATTCAAACACTAGCTCTAAGGTGACATTGGTGAATTAGTAACGGCTTCTGCTGTTCTGACGTCAGCTGCAGATGTGAATGAATGGCGGAAGAAACTAGTTTCTAATACAAAAGGGTTTTGAGACTCTCCTTGTTTGATTTTCTTTTTTATATACACGATTATGCTGTCGAAATATTGTATAAATGCAACATCACGCTCGTAGTTGTGCGGTGTGGCTGTATATTATCACTTAGGCCACTCAGCCATGCACGCCTCCCAGCGCTGATATACAGCCACATCGCACTGCCTCTCATGTGATATTGCTCATACATCATATAACAACAAAAGTAAATCAATAGCAGGTAATACTGTGTTTTACAGAAAAAAACATTTGTATCAGATTCCTTCAGGAATCCTACAAAGGGATTCAAAATCAGGTTTTCTCTTGACTATATAAGTTAATTTTTCTAAAGGCAAACAATACGACACTTTAGCAACCATTGTCCAAAATGCTGGCTTTCTGTATTTGTCCAAAAATGAGCCATTATAAGTGTTGCATGTAATAAATAGAAAGTTAACAATTTCTTATCTGAACTAGTAAAAGTGCTTGTAACAGGAAAAATATTTGTAATACAAAAGTTTATTTCAAAAATCTTAGCTGTAAATATCGTTGTTACTGTTTTCTTCTCATATCTCTCAAAATTGTATTAAATCCAGTTTGTTTGCAAAATGTTTATAAATGTTGAGTGCTGGCAGCCACTTCATGTTATATGTTTAATTATAGAAGTGGTTAATATTCATATGCATATCATCACAAAAAATAATAACAATCTATTTTAAATGTTATAAATAATAGGGTGTATGCAGAGATATGCAAAAGGACTTTTTAATTTTCAGTAACCTTGGTCAAACGCTTCCGGTGAACTGTATGCTGTTACAAAATAGGTGGTCTGCTTTCTTTTAAAAGTCCACGATCTTCACTGCCTGATAGATATATGATATAAAGTGTGTCTCAGATTGTACAAGAAGCACTACACTGTAAAAAATGGCCATGATTTCAACGATAAAAAAAAAACGGTAAAAATGCTACAATAAAAATCTGTAACATGGTTAACAGTATGTTTCCTAAACATATACAGCGAATAACTGTAAATCGACTTTCCCAAAATTCCTTTTTCCCAGAATCACTTTTTATGCTTTTTGTTGACATTACTATGGATCTTGTTTCCCCATCGGTTATGTACATTAGATATTTATGTTACATCTATTGTTGATAAACAATGTTTATTTCATGACTTTCATTTTATGTGTGATACCATACTGGTGTTTATTAGCTGTGCGAATGACACTGAGCACCTTCTATTCACTGATACACTTTTCTGACTGTGGGAAAAGTAGTTTGTAATGAGCATTGGTTCATTATGTAACTTTCTAATCACCGCCTGAATATAGCTGTGTTAACGTGTCTATCTGTGTAACAAAAGATGTGATGTGTAGATGTTGTTAATTCAAAACACAGACATATTACCTCTATAAATTAATGAAATATGGTAGTTTACTGTAAAAATGAGAAATTAATTTTACAGTTTGTACCGTATTTTCAATGGTGAAATGCTGGCAACCACCGCTGCCATTTTTTTACCTTAAATTTTACTTTACCTTATTTTTTACTGTGTACATTAAATTACACTTTGCCGTGTCTTTAAAATATGAACATTTATTTTACCACAGTATTTTCAATAGAGTTTCTGCGCTAGCCTGCTGATCCTGACGGGCACGTGCGTGTAAACAGCTTTTCACCTGGTTTTATGCTTAAACAACTAAATGAATGCCAAAGTATATTTAACTGATTGTATTTTATTACATTACAACATTGATGCTGTAAAAGGAACCGTATTAAAATGAATAAAGTCACATGAATCGTTCACCGGAGGTTTATTGGTACAGGAAGAAACACTAGTGGTGCATATACCCTTTTAACCAAACCAAGCAGTTTTGAGGAGAATCCCAACAAACCAATAACAATGCAGAAAATAAGTTTATTATCTAAAGTTTTTCTTATATTTCTTTTGCTTGTTTCAGCTCTCTGGTGGAATTATTCTGTACAGCATCATGGGTAATGTAGTTTTCTACACAAATTCTGCCATTTAACTATAAAGAGATAACTTTATTTCTTAGAGGAAGCTTTAATTAAATAAGCATTTTGGCAAATGTCAACATACTTTAACTTACTATATATATTCACCTGAATGAGTATGCAACACAACCCGCTTTACCCTTCCAGTGGTTAATGCAGAAAACATCAGAGTGTCCAGAAGACAGTGAAAATTGACTCCAGTCTGAACCCTGCACCGCAGAGCAGTTCACCTGTAAAATTAAAGTCTTTCTTAAAATATTATATGGAATTATATGCAAATTAGATATATGGCATGCAAGGTAATGTTTCACTAATATAATGTCATATATGCAAATTATATTTTGAACTACAAATATATATATATACACACACACACACACACACACACACACACACACACACACACACACA